>JAGKTI010002789.1:0-31882 GCA_018397915.1 Birgus latro
ATTACTGTGCTGTTTGGTAGCAATGTGTGATGCAACTGGTTTAGTAAAAACCCATAGCTAGGCGGGGTATTGTATCTCGGGGTAGATTTAACATGCAAGTAAAGGTATGTGTTTTTGAGCCTTGGGTTTCCCTCCCAACAAAGTCCTAAACCCACCCAAATGAGTCCAAAAACAAGTTTATAACTCACCTAAACTCAAAAATAAAATAAAAAATCATCAAAAATAAGTATGGCAAAAATCAAACTTACAGTACTAAACTGTACCCCAAAATGACAATGTTCACCCCACCTATGACTAAAACACATTAATCTAAGCCTAAAAACAGTTTACAAATCAACGTAAACACAAAATTAAATCTAAAATATTATTAGAATCTGTTATACCAGGGTTTGGCCATTGTTCAGTGAGGTAGGGTGGTATTTCTACTCCCATCGCTATGCCAGGGAAATGCATCTAGGAGTGTCGTATCTCAGGGTCTGCCTGTATATATACAAGGAGTCATCAAAATGTTCCATGAATGGTACTACTAAATAGAAATGAGCTGAAGTATGTGAGGGTTGTTGGTTGTTGTTACATCATCCACCTCTCTAGTTGTCATCAGCCACCAGACACCACAAGAGCATAGGCCAGTGTGCTGTGGCAAGGCACAGAGTGAGGTTACGTCTGCTGCATCTGACGCATTTGTGGAAATGTTGCAGTTTGAGCAACTTGCAGTATCCAGCCATTTCTGGTGGGGAAAAAGATTCTGCTCATGCCGCATCCACCTTATTCACCTGACTTGGCACCTTTTGACGTCTGGTTGTTCCTGAAACTAAAGCGCACGATGAAAGAGAGTCGGTTTGAAACGACTGAAGACATCCAATCCACAACGACAAGTCTACAGAAGGAGATCAAGAAGAAAGACTTCCAACAATGTTTCACAGTGGCTGCAATGGTGGAACAAGTGTGTGTGTGTGTGTGTGTGTGTGTGCGCGCGCGCAGGAGGGGGGAGGGACCTTGAAGGGGACGTCTAATGTATGCACCTAATGTTCAATAAAATACAGTACATCCTTCAACTTTGCACATTTTAACTTTGCGATTCACCAATTTTGCGAGGTAGTTCCAAAAGTCATGTATTTTTTAACACCGTCACTGACCAGCTGAAAGAAACCACAGAGATGGGGTTAACAAGAGGAAGCAGTCTCTAATCACAAAATTCATGAGAACCCCAAGAGACTCTGCCCATCAACCAGCCGTCCTGCCACCTCTCTCCAAGCAGCTAGCGATCCTAGCATCCCTAACCTTTTTGATTCTGATGACCCCAGTGACGATTCTGACTTCGAGGGATTCATGAGAGAGGCTGAAAAAACACAGAAAGATGTGAAAATATCTGCTGACAGTGACAGTGATGACATAGGCCCCGCGGGGCCACAGTAGCCGCACCCAAGGCTCGCCCCGCCACTAGTCCCGTACACCACGGCAGGCTTCACATCAGTGTAAATGCGTTTTTTTTTAAATGTTTCTTACCTATGATGTTTTCTTATTAATACAGTATTACTGTGCAGTACATCAGTTCATGTTTGTTTCCTTTATCATCGTAAAATTAAGAGGTAGAGAGAGAGTGAGAAAAAGTGCTTACCTTGGGGTGATGTCGACCAATTTGCCTTTATTTTATATATTTAATTGTTTCAATTTTGCAAATTTTGATTCTGCGAAGGTTTTTGTCGACCATATTCTCGCAAAATTGGAGGAAGGACTGTACTGGTACTCTAACATTCACCGAACTTTTTGATCACTCCTCGTGTATATATATATATATATATATACTGTATATACATACATATACACATCGTATCGTTTACCATTTATGGAGACTCCAACAAGCCTCCATGCATCGGCCTTGGTCACCTAATGACAGCTCTCCATGCTGAATAGGTAGCCTCCCTATTCAGTCCCTTGTCCCTGAGGTAACACTCTATGACCTCATCCCAGGCCTTTTTTGGTCTGCCGCTCACAACTCTAACGGCAGTGTTCACACTTCTCACCTTCCGCACCCAACTGCCATCCTCCATCCTCTCAACAAGTTCATCCGTCCATCATCCAATCCTACATTGCCCCATAAAGAGCATAGGAGCCCGGGGCTAGGCAAGGTCAAACCATCTCAATCTACCCCTCCTCATCATGATGCCAACACATTTAAGTCTCATCCTTCCTCTCAACTCTTCAATCACAGTCCTGGCTCCCTTAGGCCTCACATTCAAGGATGCAAGACACATCCATCTAATCACTGGCACTTCTGTACATCTGAGCCTATGAATATCCTCTTCCTTTACTGGCCATGTCTCACTACCATACAGCATTACACTCTTATCACATGCTGCATACAAAGATCCCTTAGCATCACAGGAGAGCCCTCTCAATGTTAGGAGGGTTAACATTAGGAGGAGGCTATAGCACAGACCGAACAGGGTGGTACTCCCGAGGGGAATGGGAATGCTGGTGATAGGGAGAGCTGGAGCTCCTGTTTCACTAGCTACCTAGCCATCCCCCTTGCCTGACCTTTTCAGTGTGACAGTAACATGGAGAGTAGACCAGCATACTCTCCAATACATTTCCGCTAGCTATCTTACGCACTACACCACATGCACTTTACATATCACACAACGTATCCCACTACGTTACAGGGGTTGACGCCAGCAAGGGTATGCGGCCAGAAAACTTTGCCCCCACTACCTAGAGGCAGACTTTTGGGAGGAGGAATGACGGGGGTTCGGCTGGCATGGATCATGGGTCTGGGGCGAGATGGGGCTCAAACCTGTGCTAGAGGGTACAGGGAATTGCGGATCCCAAGCTGCCGTTTCCACCCAATAGAGAGGGGCCCGATCCTGGGAGTAGCACCCCAGGAGGCTGCCTTATCAGTGGATGCATAATGGTGGGGCAGTTGCAGTGCCAAGGTGCACTTCGAGGATGTCCCTGCAGCTGTCCTCGCAGGGTGCCCCGAGGCCACTACCACAGCCACTAGTAAGCTGGTGGGCTAGGGGTCCCAGATCCATCGCCTGGACCTGGGACTGTACAGTGGGTGGGGCCTGTGGTATGTCTACCCCCCTTTTATTATTACCGACTATGACTAAATACAAGAATGAGCTTCAAAGCAAGCCTGATGACATTAAATCGCCCAGGGGTATGAAAGTGGATTCATTCATGGAATGAAGGAAGTTTGAGGGGAAGAGCAGGGGAAGTCATTGAGGCATTCAGTAGGAGGTGAGTGGATGTGGCATGTTTGCAGGAAGTCTGGTACAAGGGTAGATCAGCTAGAAAGATTGTTGGGAAGGATTGCTACTTTAAGTTATTTGGCAAGAGGCGACAGACGGATATGAGGGGGGTAGGTGTGTTGGTTGCAGAGAAATGGGTGGAGTATGTTATGAATGTTATGAGAGTAAGCAACAGGATACTAGTAGTGAAAATTTTGTTCGATGGAATAATGATTTCAATTCACAGGCAGGCTTCGATGAGGTAGAGAAGGATAGATTTTGGGATGCCTTAATACAGTGTACTAGGTGGTATGGGGGATGATGAGATAGTGGTTTTGGGAGGGGACTTAAATGGTCATGTAGGTGAGCAGCTCAGGGTTATGAAGGAGTACATGGGGGATGATATGGTATAAGAAATGTGGAAGGGGAATGGTGAAAGGGTGGTAACAAGGAGGAATACTTGGCTGCCAAGTGTAGGACCAGATGAGAGGTATACAGAGTGAAGTCTGAGTCACAGAGACATTTACTTGATAACCTAAATCATGTGGAAAGGAAAAATATGATATTTAAGGTGGCAAATCAGGTGAAGAGAGATAATCGGGATATTATAGGTGAGCAGTGTGTGAAGAATGATGAAGGAAGGATAGTGGTGAACAGTGGGGATATTAAAGATCCATGGAGAGAGCTGTATTGTTGAATGAGGAGTCTGACTGAGACAGGGAAGGTTTGGAGCCAGCAGATCCAGTGTTTGGCACTTGGCCTTTGATTGAAGCTGCTACTGTGAGTGAGGCAATAGGCAGGATGCAGGTGGGGAAGGTAGCAGGTGTGTCTGGGTTGACTGCCGAAATGTTGAAGGCCTCAGGAGATAAAGGGGTGAGGTTAGTCTATCTTTCTATCTATCTATCTATTGCCAGACGCCTCAATCCCGAACGGGGTGGCCACAAACAAATCGCCTCCATGTCACTCTGTCCCCTGCCATTTCACTACCACGCTCCCAACTCACACCCCCCTCTCTCATATACCTCTCCACTCCATCCCTCCATCTCATCCTCGGCCTCGGTGAGGTTAGTCAATGACCTGATAAATATGATTATATATGAGTGTGTTGTCCCAGATGACTGGCTGACGAGTGTAGCTGTAAATGTGTACAAAGGGAAGGGTGATGCCCTGGAAAGAGGAAATTATAGAGGTATAATGCTTTTAGATCAGATAATTAAGGTAATGGAGAGAGTTCTAGAAGGTATGATTCGAGAAACAGTGAATTTTGATGAGATACAGTTTGGGTTTATGCCAGGCAGGGGGACCACTGATGCCATATTCATTGTTCAACAGCTTCAGGAAAAATATATTGAAAAGAAAAGGGAACAGTACTTTTTTTTTGTTGATCTGGAGAAGGCTTTTGACAGAGTCCCTAGAGAGGTGGTGAAGTGGGCAATGAGAAAGCTTGGGTTGGAGGAGTGGCTGGTTAGGGTGGTTATGGCTATGTACGTGGGTACTCGCCCCAGGTAAGAATGAATGGAGATTTGAGTGATGAGTTTTCTGTGAATGGTGGTGTGTATCAGTAGTCAGTTTTGAGTCCCATGTTGTTAATCATGGTATTTGAAGCCCTCTCATGTGACTTCAGAAATGGACTCCCATGGGAGATGTATGCTGATGATTTGGTGTTGATTGCAGAGAATGAAAGGGAGGCAGAGGAAAGATTTAAGAAGTAGATATATGGTATGGGGCATAAGGGTAAATGCAAATAAAACAAACATGGTGATATTTAGGGTTGGTGGTGGTACAGTCAAAGAAGAGGGAGAGTGGCCATGTGCAATTTGCCACAAAGGCATGGGAAGTAACTCCATCTTGTGCAGTGTTTGTGATAAATGGGTGCACAAGAGATGTAGTAGTACTAGAGGTAGACTGCAAGATTATGCTGATTTTATGTGTGCAGCGTGTTGGGGAGAGCAGGTGGAGATTGTCAGCCGTGAAAGGACTGAACTTGCTGTGAGTCTCTTGAGTGTGTGGATGAGTTTTGTTATTTGGGAGACATGTTATGTGCTGAAGGTGGGACTGGAGCTAGCTCTGTGGCTAGGGTGAGAAGTGGTTGGAAGAAGTTCAGGGAGCTGTTGCCTCTCCTGACACAGAGAGGACTCTCACTATGTGCTAAGGGGTCTTTCTATGCAGCATGTGTTAGGAGTGTGATGCTGTTTGGTAGCGAGACCTGGGCAGTAAAGGAAGAGGATATTCGCAGGCTCAAACTTACAGAAATGACAATGATTAGGTGGATGTGCAGTGCATCCCTGCGTGCAAGGCCTGGGGGGTCTGGGTTTATGATGGAAGAGTTAAGAGGTAGGATGGGACTGGAGTGTATTGGTGTTGTGATGAGGAGAGGTAGAATGAGGTGATTTGGGCATGTGGAGAGGATGGGGGATGACAATTGGGTGCAGAAGGTGATAAGCGTTAATACTGGGGGTGGGGTTGGGAGGGGTAGACCGAGAAAGACGTGGGGCGAGGTCATTAAGTGTGACCTCAGGGTTAAGGGACTGAACAGGGAGGCTGCCACTGATCAAGCAGCGTGGAGAGCCACCATTAGGTGACCAAGGCCGACAAATCCAAGCATGTTGGAGGCTTCAAAATCGAAATGAAATGAGATGATAGATAGACAGATGGAGACACAAACAGACAGATACACAGATAGATAGATAGATACAGATAAAAAATTATTAAAATATCATACCTGTTGTATTGCCACCCATCACATACAAGCCTAAAAGGTTGGATGTGAAAGAGGGATCAATATTTATTGCAAGTGCCAGGTTTGTAAGTGGTCCCAATGCTGCCAAAACAATCTCATCTGCAAATAAAACATATATCATCATCATTATCATCATCCTCATCAATTTCCTTAACTGTACAGAATTCACATGTTCATCATCCTACATCAATCCATGACCATCTTCAAATGTTTAGGTAGTGTGATGAGCATGGATAGGAGTTTAGAGGATAAGATGCAAGAAAGCATACAGCAGGGAAGAAGGGTTGTTGGTATACTGAGGACAATGACATGGGAGAAAGGAGAGCAAGCAAGCAGTCACTGCATGACACTACTCTGATCCCCATTCTAATAAACAGAAGTGAAGCTTGGACTGTGCTGAAAGAACACAAGTCCAAAGTGAGTGAATGGAAATGAGCTGTCTGACAGAAGAGTGTGAAGCTGCAAGAAAGAGGAAATAACCAGACAGATGAGGAAACTACAATGAGACCTCATTATAACGGACTAATTGGAGGAAAATGTGGACAGCATATCTGATAGTTCATTAAATAAGATGCCTGATGGGGACCCACTATACCAGATCTAGGGACAGTACATATGAAAAAATGGACTGGCAGGTACTCTACATACAGTAAGTTACAAGACGTCAAAAATTTAGTACTGTATGGGCTTGGCTTGTGTTTCTTGAAAAATATCAATAAACAATATAGACCTAATGCTGACCCTTATTTCACTAGATAATAATGAAAAGAAGAAGAAATACTGGGCCTGGGTCTGGTATTCAACAATTTTGCCACACTCCCAATAGCTATCAAACCTTGGTTTGATATGTAACAATGTCATCCAATGAGGTCAAGGGGCCCCTTATATCTAAAGTTCAATATAAATGGGTTCAATAAAGCATGGTCTCACTGTATGAAGCACTGTAATGTTGATGTGGATGTACTGGGAAGTGCAAAGAGAAGTACCCTGAGATAGTTTGGTCATGTGAAGATAAAGAAAAAAAAGAATAAGACACTGACTGTGGAAGTGTATTGTTTGTGAGAGAGGTGAAAGGGGATGGGGGCAGAAGGGCACCTACAAAAAGGTGGAGGGACAGGGTTTAGAAATGGAGGTGTTTTAATGATGGGAGGGCAGTCTGATGGCTGAGGAAAGGGCAACATGGAGACAAACTGTTTGTGGCTAACCCCTCCACAATGAAGGCATCCAGTTATAGGCAGATAGACAGAGACTGAAAGATCTATACAGTCATCATCCTACAGGATTCCTGTATAGTAAAGTGTTCACTTGATTATCATCATAAACCATTTTCCTGCTAATGATAATATAAACTGAGATACTGGGGTGATCAAACAGTCTGATAAGTGCTAAGAGACTCAATATATTCTGAACATCCATAAAAATGTGGAGAGAAAACTGTGAAGTGGATGAAAGGAGGACACAGACAACAAAAACAGTGGAAGAACATGGCTAAATAGATAGGTAAGAAGAAACACAGAATGAAGCTGAAAGTAGTACCATATACTGAAATCTTACTGTTGTAGTTTGACCTCCATGAAGCATTACAATATGATACAGTTTTTCAGTATGTTTTCTGGGCTGAGCTTGAAGGAGACTGATTGCAAAACCCCGGTCAGACATACAACTGGAGGTCCCATATCCTATATGAGGTATCCCCCACTGAAAGGGCCCAATGTGCCATTTTCTTTTTTTACTTTTCTTTTTTAAACAGATAAAAATGTTAATCCTGGAGGGGGTGGCCGTCAATGAACTGTTTCCATGTTTCTCTGCCCTCCCTCCATCAGGGTGCCTTCTCTCCAACTCACATTTCCCTCTTCATATCCCCCTCTTCATATCCCCCAGTGAAAGGGCCCAATGTGCCATTTTTTTTTTTTAAACAGAAAAAAACCTTAATCCTGGAGGGGGTGGCCATCAACGAACTGTTTCCATGTTTCTCTGCCCTCCCTCCATCAGGGTGCCTTCTCTCCAACTCACATTTTCCTCTTCATATATCATTCTGTTTATTTCTACTATCACCAAGTGATTCTATTCAGTTTGGGAGAGCTGTCTTGTACTGAAAAGATTCAGTACCTAATCCCTCCAGTTTGAAAACTATATCATATGGTGAATAATAGCATCTGAATGTAGTAAAAATAAAACATTACAGTACTTGCCGGGACCTTCTGATGGGGGATACCTCAAGCCAGATACATATTTCATTTTCACTCAGGCTCATCACTACTCACTTGGGTATTTCTTGACCAAACTTAAGAGTCCCCAGACAGCATGCTGGTCCTGAAGCGGAGCAGGGGCAGGAACAAGGGGAGGCAGAGAGGCATCACCAAATCCATCAGTTCCATGAAAGGTTTGGTTTGAATGATCCCAAGGCTTCACAAGGGATTTGCAAGCTCCACCATACACAGGAATCTTGGCAGAAAAGGAGACAAGGATTTTTTTTTTTTTTTTGTGCACCTGTGGTACACTACATATCTTGGAAGTTATACAAATTCCTCTCAACATCCAAATTCCCAACACATCTGTTTATCACTAGCCATTTGGACAACGTACAACTATTAATTTCACTGACATTAAACAATCACTCACTTCAGTAGTTAATTTGATTTTAACTAGACAACACAAGGAAACTTCTGAATACCTGACACTGACAAACTGAAACATTACATTGGTCTTAATTCTGTACAGTATATCAACATGATGACTGTCCTGTTTTTAGTTCAGAATTAGATAAATAAACTACTGTTTATTAACTACTGTTTACAGGCATCCACATAATATCTAATGTTAACAATACTCTTGATAATGAAGAATATTTCTCAACAAGTACTCAATATATTACAGAATACCTACGTGTGATAGTTTTAAAAAAGGTTCTTACCTCCATAAGCCCAGCAGTGTGTAGAATCCGTTGTACATTGGCATTAACATTATGTACCTGAGTGTTGCCCTGAACTGTGGTGATTGCTATTACCTCCAACTCTTTCTTCTTGTGGGCTTCAAGTGCCATGAATATTGCCAAGGCATCATCAATTCCTGCATCAGTGTCAATGATAACCTTGGTTCTGGCCATTCTGGAAAAAAAAAAAATCGTGAAGGAATTTTTAAAGAAAATTTCTATCTTAGATGAGTTTTACATGCCAACAGTCTCAAACATTCAGCGTGGTGGTATGCCCTCTGCTGAATCGCTCTCTTGCTATCTGAAATACAGGAGTTAGGGGTTGGAGCCACAAACAACACGACGGCCGGAGCAGACGACACCAGTACCCCCAACCCCCCCAGTACCACCAGGGGACTGCCGCCGACACAGAGTGGCCAGGAACAGGACTGGCTTACCTGTGTCACTTCCCGGTGTCCCTCTTGCACCCAGGTGGTGGCCCGGAAAGGTAGCAGTCGCCGGCACCTAGTCTCCGGCCGGAGCTCCACTCAACAGGTAAGGGGTGGAGTTTACAACTCCACGCAACTCTGCGGTACCGGCCATAGTCGTACCGGGTACAGGGCAGAACCGGCCACAGTCCATTCCCCGGTTGCTTCCCCGCCTCAGGGCCGCGACACGGACGCGTGTCGGCCGGGCAGGACTGGCCATAAGTCGTCCGTCTCCTGTAGGCGTTCCTCCCAGAGTGGCACCGCAGTACCGGCCATAAGCTGTACTGGGCACGAGGCAGGATCGGCCACAGTCCGTCCCTCAGCTGCTAGTGTTCCTAGCTCACCGGTACGGGCCATTAGCTGCACCAGAGCTCCCACCTCCTGTGCCTTTCCGACGTCGGCCATAAGTCACGTCGAGCCAGAGGTAAGGCAGGCCATTAGCCGCACGGAAGCTGTCCTCCCCTGTGCAACCCAGGCGTCGGCCATAAATCACGCCAGGCCAGAGGTAGAGCAGGCCATTAGCCGCACAGAAGCTGTCCTCCCTTGTGCAACCCAGGCGTCGGCCATAAGTCACGCCAGGCTGGAGGTAGAGCAGGCCATTAGCCGCACGGAAGCTGTCACCCCCTGTGCAACCCAGGCGTCGGCCATAAGTCACGCCAGGCCAGAGGTAGAGCGGGGCATCAGCCGCACTGAAGCTGTCATCCCCTGTGCAACCCAGACGTCGGCCATAAGTCACGTCAGGCCAGAGGCAGAGCAGGCCACTAGCCGCCCTGAAGCTGATGCCCCCTGTGCTACCACGACGTTGGCCACAAGTCATGTCGGGCCAGGTGTAAAGCAGGCCACTGTCTGCTTCCCTGCTGCAGGAGGACCTGCAGCCGGAGAGGACCCCTCACCCGAGGCGTGGCAAGGCCTTACCCAAGGCCTTGGTTCCCTACAACTCCACCCGGGTGAACAGTGGCCGAACCAGAGCCCCCACAGACCTCACAGCCAACGACGGGCCCTGTCCACTACTCCCCCGGCCCGAGGTTCCCGTGAGGCGACCCTGTCGGCGACGCCGCCATCTAGCAGTTGCCGCAGCCCAGCTGCCCTGGGTTCCAGTGTCCTGGGTCCCCAGTTGCCCCGGGAGTTGCCCCGGACACCAGGGCGCGACTTACCTGCGGGCGAGGTCTCCCTGAGTCTCTCCCAGACTCGACGACAGGCCCGACTCCTGGCTCTCTTCGGGGCAAGCCCCTAGCCCCACGACTACGTGTGGGACCCTGTCCAGGGGCACGCCATTCTGCCCTTCCTCCGGACGGAGGAATCAACCTGGGGCCCGCCAGTGGTAACCAAGTGAGTGGACTTTACATATGTGTGTGCTCTTTTGACCCAGATATTTGTGTGCATCGACGGATATATCATGAGTGATCCCCTACAGTGTATTCTCGAGTTAAGTGACCAGGAACCCAGAATATAAGATTGGACAAGCCTAATAGACAGGACGTGGCCTGACCTATATCTCGGTAGAGTCCCACTGTCTCGGACAGTCTTTGTGACCAACAGAATATTCCTATTGTGTCGTTGTGCCATTCCCTTGTTGTTTACACTCTCCCTCCCCTCTGCACAGTTAAATCTTCACTCACCCCTGTGTCCAGATACGTTAGTCAAGATATACCAAAATATCGCAGTTCCCCCTGCCAGTGATCCCTACGGGCAACACTACCTGAGATAGACTTCCGGCCACCAGGTACCTGTAACACAGGTGTAACGTAACTCATATACAGTGCCGTCCAGTGCTATACGGGTTTAGGAAATTATAGTAAATTCATTCCTGTGTCCTAAATTATAAGCATATTGTATGTGCCATAAGTATCGGGTAAATAGTACCATACCTCAACCAGAAGGTATAGTGACTGACTGCATTTGTGTACAGAGTTAACTTACCCCCGACCAACCCAGTTGCAATATATTGGATGTAATATTGTTCTTTGGGAAATATCTGGAATACATGTGTAATACTTACTGCCTTGTTTTTGTGTCCAGTCCTACTCTTTGGAGTTACCTCCCGGTCTAGAATAGGGATCCGCTGTAGCCTGAGTATTTGAGGGCGAGAAACCGACCCACAAATATGTAGCATAACACTGGTGGCTAGCGGTGGTTCTTGACCCGGACGGTAAAAAAAGGACTGGAAAACTTTTTGTGAAAATGGCAGCCAAAACACATGTACCCCTACCAAAATTTGACCCAGAACAATGTGACATCACTACTTACTTACAAATGGTCAAGCCATTACTTGATATTGGATTTGAAGAAGATAATCAGAAAATAGCTGTCACTCTACCTTACCTGGGAAAGGCGGTATCTAGTATAGCACCAAAAATAGTCCCAGATCTCACATGGGCCAGGTTTACAAAAATAGTTACAGACGCTATCATCCCGTCATTAGGGAAAGTTGTCGCAGTTTCACAACTAGATGCCCTAGAATATGATGGGGATTTGGATAACACGTTGGTCCAAGCTAGGCGACTCGTCACCGCCGCATACCCGGATGCCGAAATGAATACCTGGGATGAGCATATATTCAATGCTCTGCTCAGAGTCCTTCCGGGCATGGTTGAGGAACATTTTACTATCCATGACCCAACAGGAAATTTGGACCGTGATGTCCAGCTCATTTGCCGCCTTCTCGCAGCACGCCCCGACACGCAACACATCGGGGTCGTGAGCTGGTTCCCAACGAAACCCTCTCTCACGCCGCCCCAACCCTTTCTAGCCCCACCGCGAAGCACCTCCGCCTCGGCTCTCCCAAGAGCCTACCCCTCCAGGAAGCAGCCGCCCCACAAGGTTAGTACAAATCTTATCACTATCAATCCGTGGGAGTTCACAGCCTGTAACAGCCGCTGCCCATTTCACGATATACGTGAACAACTGAAGGGGGCGCGCAGATTGAGAGCCGACCCACCGAGGCGCCGCCCAATGCTGGCAGTAGAGGAGGGCCCTGCTAACCCCCAACCCCCCCTCGTTGAGGAACCTGACGCCGGCTGCGAACCAGAGATTGGCGTTGAATTTTTAGGACCGCCCCCGCACCCCCCCACGATGGCGGGGGCCACCTCTACAAAGTACCGACCCCCGGTTTATGATAAGATGAAATTACAGGGGGTCAAGGCAAGACTTCTGGTAGATACGGGAGCCGCCAGATCTTGTTTATATACACACTTCTACTCCCGCCACAAGAAGGTTTTGGGGCCCCTTCTCCCCACTTCAGCCCACCTCATAGACGCGGGGGAAGGCCCCCTGCCTATTCATGGGGAAACTCGGGCCCTACAAACTACGATGCATCAACAAGCCTCCACCTGTCATCCCTTCATCATTTTTTACTCATCCTGCCGTACTTATGATGGTTACTTGGGGCTAGACCTGCTGCAAAAGCTCCACACGCACATAGACTGCCACGGGAGGCGACTTCAGTTTCGACAGCCTCCCCAAGAGCCCCAAGTCATTTGTACTTGCACAAGGCAGGACAACACCCCCCCTCCTCCTGCCCCGGCCCCCCCCAGCCCCACCTTCCCCATGACCATTGCGTCCTCCCTCACCATTCCTCCCCACCACGAAGCGTGGCTAAAAATCAATAAGCCCACAAGGACCCATTCCCTATTTTCCCCAAGTGTCCCCACCGGGCCCCTTGCTGCCTGCCTAATGTCGCCAACTTTCCTTCCGCCCCACATTAACGCTGTCAAAGTGGCGAACCTGGCGGCTACGCCCCTCACTCTGCCAAGGGGGCTCCTGGTCGGCGACCTAGAGGCAGCAGAGCCTTGCGACACCCCACCCCTAGAATCAAATCTCTCTCCCCTCCCTCCTTTGCCTGACCACTTATCTCCACATCAAGCCGAGACACTACACCATCTACTACTTGAACACCAAGACCTTTTCTCGACCGGGCCGCCGACTTGGGACATACGACGTATCTAGCCCATGAAATTCATACCACTGGGCCCCCCATCCGGCAACCCTCTCGCCGGAAGAACCCACACCAACGAGCTGAAGAGGACAGGCAAGTTCGAGAAATGCTGGACGCCGGCATCATAACACCCTCTACCAGCCCCTGGTCCTCCCCTGTTGTCTTGGTTTGGAAGAAAGACAGCACTCAGTGCTTCTGTGTCAATTACCGCCGCCTGAACGACGTAACTACCAAAGATGCTACTCCTCTCCCCCGAATAGACGACTCCCTACACGGCTCCACCTGGTTCTCCACGCTGGACCTCCAGTCAGGATACTGGCAGGTCCCCGTCCATCCCCAGGATCAAGAGAAAACGGCTTTCTCCACAAGTAATGGGAAACTTTATCAATTTAATGTTCTCCCCTTTGGGCTATGCAACGCCCCGGCCACTTTCTCCCGCCTCATGGAGTCCGTTCTCAGCGGTCTGACCTGGGAAGTCTGCCTGGCGTACCTCGATGATGTTATTGTCTTTAGCAAAACATGGGCTGATCACCTGCACCACCTCCGACAGGTGTTTCAGCGAATACGCCAGGCTGGGTTGAAACTCAAGCCCAATAAATGTGTCCTAGCCGCCCGCGCTGTCCCTTTCCTGGGACACATTGTCTCAGGGAAAGGCATCTCTCCAGATCCTGAGAAGCTGAAAGCCATCACCGATCAACCTCTTCCCCAAGACGTCCACCAAGTCCGTACCTTCCTGGGGCTCGCGTTGTACTACTGGCGGTTCATTGAAGGATTCGCCGACCTTGCGAAACCGCTCCATGACCTCACTAAGAAAGGCGAGCCCTTCGTCTGGAGCAACGACTGAGTCGCCGCGTTTCACTCCTTGAAGGAGAAGCTTGTTTCCTCCCCCATTGTCGCCTTCCCTAACTACGACCTCCCCTTCAGGTTATATACCGACGTATCCCTGGTAGCCATAGGCACCATCCTGGCACAGGTCCAGGAAGGGCGTGAACACATCATAGCTTGCGCCAGCCGCACCCTAAACCCTGCTGAACGAAATTACGCCGCTAACAAGCGCGAATGTTTGGGTATCGTCTGGGCCCTCGATTACTTCAGGGCCTACCTATCTGGCACCAAGGTCACTGTCATCACGGACCACCAATCCCTTCTATGGCTCCGGCAATCAGCCACCCACAACGCCCAACTCCTCCGCTGGCGCAAAGCGCTCGAGGAGTTTGATTACGAGATTGCTTACCGGCCCAGGAAATTGCACACCAACGCTGATGCCCTCTCCTGCCTGCCAGTACAATTGCTCCTCCCTCAGTCTGAGCTGATCCAGCTCTGGCAAAATCAAGATCAGCCTCCCTGGATTCCCCAGCATCTATTCGCAAAACTCCACCTGCAAGAGGACCAACTCTTCATGCCATCGGGCCACATTGTCCTTGATCCGGATTCTGCCGTGGGCGTCCTCACTCACCTCCACTCGGACAATGGGATCCACCTGGGTACGAAGAGGCTAACTCAGGTCTTCAACGACCTTTATTGGGCTCCCAACCCCGCTACCCTCGCCCAGCGTGTCACCCAGGTGTGTCGAGCATGCTGCTTAGGGAAAGATATCACCCGTATGGTGGGTCCTACCGCCAAAATCTCCGCCCACAAACCCTGGCAGCTTTTGTCTGTCGACGTTGTCGGACCCCTGCCAGCTAGGTCTGGCTACCGATACATCGTCACATTCGTTGATGTTTATTCCAAGTTCCTGATCACTTGCCTGGCCAAGGAACACACTGCCGTCGCCATAGCCGACGCCCTCATGCGCCACGTTTTCCCCTACTTTGGCGTTCCCCAGGCCATTCACTCCGATAATGCCCCAGAATTTATGGGGCAAATATGGAAAGAACTATCCATCATGTTCGGGTTCTCCATTTCCCACTCCTCCCCCTACTGGCCCCAAGGAAATGGGGTATGAGAAAGGAGCCATCGGACTTAATTAAACCAAGTCAGAACCCAAATCGAAAGTACCCAGGACCAAGAATGGCCTGCCCACGTCAAGATTGTCCAATGGGGGATGAACACCTGCCTCCGCGACAACGGCATCACCCCCCACAAGCGGGTATTCGGAGAGGCGCCCCTCCTCCTCCCTCTCCGACAACACCTCCAACCCCTTGCTCATTCCCCACTCACGGACCCCCTATATCACCTGAAGCATCGCCTATAACACCTGTGCGGACACCAGGACGCTCAGACAGATTTCTCCCCTGCTAACCCTTACAAACCAGGCGACGAGGTTTTTGTGGCTTGTCTTCCCACCCCCAATAAGGTTGCCCCTCGTTTTATGGGGCCCTATACCGTCACGAGAGTCCCCAACCCCTTCCAAGTCGTCAATGACTACCACGGAACATCCCACACCTACAGGAATCGCCACGTCCGCCCTGCCTGGGACTCCCCAGCCCCCGCCGCTCCCTCCTCAACCACTTGAGCAAGTTCAACACCGCCCGCTCCCCAGGAAGAGCCCTTTTTCATATTATTCATCCCCATCCCCTTCCACATCGGTTTCCACCACCCCCTCACCACTCGAAACTCCTGCACCACGCCTGCGCACTACACTAACCCCACCACCACGCTCCCCCACCGCCGCCACGCCACCCGCTCCACGTGGTCAATGCACACCTACCGGAAATTCCACACCGGCCTCCCCGCGCTCCGCACCCAGCTTAACCCCTACCCTGTCAACCAACCACACCACGCCACCCTGCACTCCGCCCGCCTCCACTCCACCTTCCCTTTCCTCGTCGCCGCCCACTCCACGACTAACCACCACCACTACCCGTTCCGGGCGTATCTTGCACCCACCAGCTCGCTACACCTCAACTCCTACACCCACCCATTCGCCCAGTAACAACCAACAGCCCACCCCACCCCCCAACACCACCCCAATAACCCTTCCTAATCCGCACCTCGTGTGGAAGAACCCGCCCCGCTGCATTCCTAAGGGAACACCGCACCCACACTCCACTGGCAATATAAACTGCACTGGGCTGCCTCTAGCCAGCATTCGCTTCCAAGACACCACCACCACCACCACCACCACCATGCGTGTCACGAGAATCACCTGGATTCCCACCTTCGGGCGACACCTACGTGTAAGGAGCACACAACACCTGCTGCGACTTCTCCAGCAGACAAACCACCCTTCCAC
Organism: Birgus latro; assembly: GCA_018397915.1. Taxonomy (NCBI): domain Eukaryota; kingdom Metazoa; phylum Arthropoda; class Malacostraca; order Decapoda; family Coenobitidae; genus Birgus; species Birgus latro. Next base: position 16,479 of record JAGKTI010002789.1, read on the forward strand.
TCTACGGGTCGCCTACGCCCACCAACTGAATGCCAATGTGGCCACTGACCACTGGACAACCTTCCTGAGCCACCTCGATCCTATCCACTGGACGGCAAACGCCGACCTATACCACCTCCAGTCACGGAGTCATGACTTCGTCACCGAGGAGGGTGGTGAAATACAGGAGTTAGGGGTTGGAGTCACAAACAACACGACGGCCGGAGCAGACGACACCAGCACCCCCAACCCCCCCAGTACCACCGGGGGACTGCCGCCGACACAGAGCGGCCGGGAACAGGAACGGCTTACATGTGTCACTTCCCGGCGCCCCTCTTGCGCTCAGGTGGTGGCCCGGAAAGGTAGCAGTCGCCGGCACCTAGTCTCCGGCCGGAGCTCCACTCAACTGGTAAGGGGTGGAGTTTACAACTCCACGCAACTCTGCGGTACCGGCCATAGTCGTACCGGGTACGGGGCAGAACCGGCCACAGTCCGTTCCCCGGTTGCTTCCCCGCCACAGGGCCGCGATACGGACGCGTACCGGCCGGGCAGGACTGGCCATAAGTCGTCCGTCTCCTGTAGGCGTTCCCCCAGAGTGGCACCGCAGTACTGGCCATAAGCCATACTGGGCACGAGGCAGGATCGGCCACAGTCCGTCCCTCAGCTGCTAGTGTTCCTAGCTCACCGGTACGGGCCATTAGCCGCACCAGAGCTCCCACCTCCTGTGCCTTTCCGACGTCGGCCATAAGTCACGTCGAGCCAGAGGTAGGGCAGGCCATTAGCCGCACGGAAGCTGTCCTCCCCTGTGCAACCCAGGCGTCGGATAAGTCACACCAGGCCAGAGGTAGAGCAGGCCATTAGCCGCACGGAAGCTGTCACCCCCTGTGCAACCCAGGCGCCGGCCATAAGTCACACCAGGCCAGAGGTAGAGCGGGGCATCAGCCGCACTGAAGCTGTCATCTCCTGTGCAACCCAGACGTCGGCCATAAGTCACGTCAGGCCAGAGGCAGAGCAGGCCACTAGCCGCCCTGAAGCTGATGCCCCCTGTGCTACCACGACATTGGCCATTAGTCACGTCGGGCCAGGTGTAAAGCAGGCCACTGTCTGCTTCCCTGCTACAGGAGGACCTGCAGCCGGAGAGGATCCTTCACCCGAGGCGTGGCAAGGCCTTACCCAAGGCCTTGGTTCCCTACAACTCCACCCGGGTGAATAGTGGCCGAACCAGAGCCCCCGCAGACCTCGCAGCCAACGACGGGCCCTGTCCACTACTCCCCCGGCCCGAGGTTCCCATGAGGCGACCCTGTCGGCGCCGCCGCAATCTAGCAGTTGCCGCAGCCCAGCTGCCCTGGGTTCCAGTGTCCTGGGTCCCCAGTTGCCCCGGGAGTTGCCCCGGACACCAGGGCGCGACTTACCTGCGGGCAAGGTCTCCCTGAGTCTCTCCCAGACTCGACGACAGGCCCGACTCCTGGCTCTCTTCGGGCCAAGCCCCTAGCCCCACGACTACGTGTGGGGCCCTGTCCAGGAGCACGCCACTCTGCCCTTCCTCCGGACGGAGGAATCAACCTGGGGCCCACCAGTGGTAACCAAGTGAGTGGACTTTACATATGTGTGTGCTCTTTTGACCCAGATATTTGTGTGCATCGACGGATATATCACAAGTGATCCCCTACAGTGTATTCTCGAGTTAAGTGACCAGGAACCCAGAATATAAGATTGGACGAGCCTAATAGACAGGACGTGGCCTGACCTATATCTCGGTAGAGTCCCACTGTCTCGGACAGTCTTTGTGACCAACAGAATATTCCTATTGTGTCGTTGTGCCATTCCCTTGTTGTTTACACTCTCCCTCCCCCCTGCACAATTAAATCTTCACTCACCCCTGTGTCCAGACACGTTAGTCAAGATATACCAAAATATCGCAGTTCCCCCTGCCAGTGATCCCTACGGGCAACACTACCTGAGATAGACTTCCGGCCACCAGGTACCTGTAACACAGGTGTAACGTAACTCATATACAGTGCCGTCCAGTGCTATACGGGTTTAGGAAATTATAGTAAATTCATTCCTGTGTCCTAAATTATAAGCATATTGTATGTGCCATAAGTGTAGGGTAAATAGTACCATACCTCAACCAGAAGGTATAGTGACAGACTGCATTTGTGTACAGAGTTAACTTACCCCCGACCAATCCAGTTGCAATATATTGGATGTACTATTGTTCTTTGGGAAATATCTGGAATACATGTGTAATACTTACTGCCTTGTTTTTGTGTCCAGTCCTACTCTTTGGAGTTACCTCCCGGTCTAGAATAGGGACCCACTGTAGCCTGCGTATTTGAAGGCGAGAAACCAACCCACAAATATGTAGCATAACACTATCCATATTCTATAATTATGGCAGGAACTAACAAGCGTGTTGAACATTGATATGCTCCGTGTTTTATGGCGCGACCTCTCGCTCCGTAATACACAGGCTCAAACCTTGGCTTTCCTTCTGTGCTTTGTGGCGCGAATCACTCCATAAGACACAGGCAGAAGCTTTTGGGGTTCTTTCTGGCAAGATCGGGCTAGAACATATACCAAAGGAACAGGGCAAAAACACAGGCAAACCAGTATTGCACACATATTAATCAGATTGATTTACACAATACAGTATAGGACATCACACCTGGCACTTGCAGAATCCCTTATGATACAGTAGACGAGTTTCTGGTCAAAATTTTTTAAAAGTAAGAGCCTAGTGCAGGTAAAAAATATACAGAAAATTACTTTGTCAACCATTTTTTCCAAGTAAATTGTGCAGATAATGAGTACTAAAGTAGCTGAAAAATCACGTGACTCTGAAACGGCCTCTGATTGGTCGTGACGTCACTACCCACACTGACAAGAGGAATAATTGCTAGTGTTTCGTTCCAGTGTGAAAGTGCACATACAAAAGCACACCAGGGAAGTTATTCGTCTATGTACCAGCCAATAACAATAAACGAAAGCAGTGGTTGCTGGCTGCTCGTCGGAAGTTCCCAGTGTTTGAATGCAGTCTTTGCTGTTATGAAAATATTATTTTCTTCACAATATAGGTTCATATACACATAATTAACTGAAATTCATCAAAAAACTGTGCTTAATTTAAGCATTAATAGAAAATTAGGTTTCACAGCGAAAATGTGCCAAGGTTAGCGGGTATTTCTACTTTAGATTGCCAACACGCCTTGACAGATTTCTGTTTTGCACAAATGCCAATTTAAAGTGCAAATAAAGGCATTTGTATGTTAAATACATATTTTTACAAAGTAGAAGTTCTGCTAAGGCAAGTTTTTGAGCTAAAGGAGAAACACTTCCTCTAATTTTAGCATATTTTCGCTATGAATCCGGATTGTTAAAAAAAAATTTGACCGAATTTCAGATAATTAGGTGTGTATGAACCTATAGGTTGATAAAATCTATAACACTTACCAATTAAAATTGCCAATTCGGTGTTGATTTGGTAAATGACTTCCATATCGGTATTTCATCGCACCCTCAAGTTCAGTCACTCACTGAAACTGTTCTTTCAGAAAACTAATAATGAAGAGGTTAAATATTAAACATTCATGAGCATAATACCAACATAAACTCACAACTGATACTTTACGCTGTACATTAAACACTCCACCTCGTGAGGTACAAGCACCGCTCAGGAATGGTGTAGCTGAAAGCTACTTCTAGTCAATTTCACCAAAATTTACTTACCAAACAGGTACCACCCATTAACACCATGAAAAGTATTCCTTCACAACATACCTAACGAGAGTAGTTGGATCTATGTTGGCCATGTCGGTAAATATCATGACGACTATTATGGCTGTTACTGGTAAAGTATTGTGTGATCGATTGGAGCTTCGTCTACAGTATGAGTTTTGACGTCATCGCCAATATGGCGGCTGCTTCCCTGCAGCCGCAAAGAATTAAAGTTATCACGTCTTGATCAGTGCAACTGATATTTTAAATTAAAAGATGTATATCCCATTAGCTTTTAAGTACATGGGAGAGTGCACTTGCCACGTTTACCCAGAACCGGCAAAACGTTCCAACCAATTTTTTACCCAACACCCCCCTAGAAGCTGACCGATTTTCAACTTTTTTTTTTTTGGCTCAAACCTCCGCTTTTGGTGAGAAACATCAAAAATTCATAAAGTAATCACTCTCCTGAGCTTATAAATGTTGCCACAGGTGACGAGTCAGCCTTACCTTTCGTTCTTTCTCAGGGTATGTGGCTTCAAAGAAAACGAACTATGGGAGGGTTAACTAATTCAAGCCACTTTAAATTATGTATTTATTAATTTATTTATTTATTTGGTACGAATTCATGTGTAGTATAAGACTATTGGTTTTCACACAATTATATAGGCAATAGAAGCATTGGCATTATTCAGTCATCAAACACATCCACATATGGCACCTTCCTTTACGACATTACCACCTCATCACTTCTGTTTGTTTCTTGCTCTAGCTTCTTCATTTCTTTGTCCTCCACCTCAGGATTCACTTTCACCGTGAATTTCATCACTGGAGAGACCGTGGGGCAACATACCTTTACTGGCCAGGTTACTGCTAACAGGTGAATTGCCGAGTGTGGGGGAAGGGGAGGTCAGGTGGGGCCAGGCAGTATCCCCGCTTGACAGCAGGTAGAGGAAGGTCTCCCACATATGCCTACCAAAAATCACCTGCGAATCTTGAAAAATGTGCACACGACGGGCCTTGCAATTGACTGACATACGATGCATGTCGGTGGGTCTGAGCGTGACAAAAAGTAGTGACGTGCATCGTACGTCGGTGGGACTTGGCGGGTTAAGGCAACTTACAATATAGTAGGGTGACACACTAAGAATTATCAGTCTGTGGCTCACTGGGAGTCCCGATTGGGGCTACGTGCACTGTTCAGTATTTGTCCGGCAAAGGCAGGCCTTGAATATACTCCTCTTGTAACACTATGGGAGCACACCAATGAGAGTTCACTGAAAGTCACTAGGGTTGTTACAAGTTATCCATGGATTGAGGTAGGTGGGGACAGGGGTAGTGGTCATAGCACAGGGGGCGTATACCAGGGTCGTCACTGGGGAGGAGGAACTTCACAAGGGACAGGATTCACAGGGGAAAACTACTCTGGGAGGGGAACTTAGTACTCACAGTTCAGGTGGGGCATCAGGAAGGGGGGGGAGGGTGATACGCAGACTTCATGCAGATCACGGGGGATGGGGATGTCTGTGACGGCCAGTAATTTTTCTGGGTCTGGTGCGATGCCTTTCTCGGAGATGGTGTTCCCGAGGGAGGAAACGGAGCGTTGGCGAGGATGCATTTAGCAGGTTTGAGTTTGAGTCCCGCTTGTCGTCTTCTTTGGAAGACCTTTTTTAAACGGTGGAGGTGGGCAGCCCAGGTTTGACTGAATACAATGACATCATCTAAGTATGCCAGGCATATTTCCCAGGTGAGACCGCTAAGTACAGAGTCGATGAGACGGGAAAAGGCTGCTTGGGCTTTGCAGAGGCCAAAAGGCAGCACGCTGAATTTGTAGTGCTTGCCATTTCTTGTGGAAAATGTGGACTTGCCCTTGTCTTCGGGGTGGATGGGGACTTGCCAATATCCCGACTGGAGGTCGAGGGTGGAGAACCATGATGCCCCGTACAGGGAATCGAGGGAATCATCTATACCGGGTAGGGGTATGTCATCTTTGGTAGTGACATCGTTCAGCTCCCTATAATCGATGCAGAAGCATGTGGTGCCATCCTTTTTTTTTTTTTTTTTACCAGGACGACAGGGGATGACCAAGGGCTTGTGGATGGAGAGATTACACCAGCAACGAGCATGTCCTGGACCTGCCAGTCCTTCTTCCACCCGTTGGTTTGGGTTTTTTCTTCTGGACGGTTGGCGTATGGATGGCCCTGTAGTATGAATCTCGTTGGACAGGTATGTTGTGTGGCTGATGTCTGTGGGTCCCGTGGAGAATATGTCTTGGAAGTCCAGGAGGAGTTGTTGGAAAGTGTTGGCTTGACGTTGGTCGAGGTTGTCGGGGATTAGAGGTAGGGTGGTTGTTGTAGTTGGAGGGGGATCGGGGCATGGTTCTGCTTCCTCCATGTCCCCAACAACGAGGCCTTTGGGAAGGGTAAGGGGGGTGTTGGAGAGGTTGACCACTCATACTGCTGTCATGTGGGGGGGCAGAAATGTGGGGGACATGAGGCAGGTGGCGGTGGCTCCTGTTAGTGGGGTTGGGGAGAACAGAATGGAGTTTCCGGCGGGGTGATGAAGGTGCAGCCATGCCTCATGTTAGGGACGAATGGTGAGGGCAGAGGCTATGGTGGAAGGGAAGGCGGTGGGTGTTGGTTTGTGGGGGGGACTTGGGGGTTGTGGGAAATGGGGGAGGTTGTAGTGGGCCGAGTGGGGAGGTGGGTGGTGGTTATGGTAAAGCACGTGCAATGTGTTTGGGTGGTCGGGCTGGGTGCTTTCTTGAAGTGGAAGCACCGTTTGTAGCAGTCTATACTGGTGCGGACTTTCTGGAGGAGGTCCAGGCCGAAATAACCGTCATATGCCATGCAGGTAGAGTTCAAAACTATGAATTTGTGATTGGTGGAAACATTTTGGTGAGTTTCGGCCCTGAACGCCTTGGTTTCCCCACGGATAGGCAGGGGCCTGTGCCCCGCTTCTACGAGGTGGGTGGTGGTGGGGAGTAGGGGGCTGAAAGCTGAGGCATGATGGGAGTAAACGTGGTGGTATAGGCATGATCTGGCTGCTCCACTGTCAACCAGAAGCCTCGCTTGTACCCAGTTCACGTGTCATTTTGTCATAGACCAGGGGACGGTATTTCTGTGATGTGGCCCCCACCACCGTGGGGAGGTGCGGGGGCGGGCCTAAAAATCCAGGTGGGCTGGGATGAGCTCCTTGCTGGGCTCTGGTTCCCCAGAGTCGGAGTAGTCCATTGTGGGGGCGTCTTCGTCCAGGGTTTCCTCGTCTATGGATGAGACTGCACCACCCCTTGTTGGTTTTCTTGCATCGAGACGCTTTTAGTTGTTCACGTATGTTGTGAACGGGGCACCTGTTGTTGCATGCCGAGAATTCCCATGGGTTGATGGAAATTAGGTTGTTAATGTCGCTGTTGACTGGGCGCCATGTGTTGGGGAGTGCCCGTGGGATGGGAGGTGATGTCAGCTGCATGGTGCTGCTGGGGTTTGGCTGGGTCTTCTGGTGGGGTAGCTTGTTGGTCAGGACTCGACTGACTGCTCCGATGTGTTCGGGGTTGGGGTGGGCGGCAAACCAGTTGGATATCTTTGTCAAGATCTCTCGAGGGGTCGTGGATGCTAAAATATTCTCTGACGTTGCTGGGGAGGATCCTGATGAGAATGTTAAATGTGTGTATGTCCCGGGTGGCTGTGTCTGCCCCTGGATAAGCGGCGGTGACAAGTCACCTGGCCTGGATAAGTGTGTCATCTAAGTTGCCGTCGCAGGTAAGGGCGTCTAGTTGTAACAGGGCGACGACCTTTCTAAGTGATGGGGTGGTGGCTTGGGTGACTATGCCCCTAAATTGAGCCCACATTAGTTCAGGGACAATTTTTGTAGTGATGCGGGAGACTAATTTGCCCACGTGTGGTAAAGTTACTGCTATTTTTTCCTTTTCGTGTTCAAAGCCTATGTTCAGTAAGGGTTTGATCATACACATGTACAGTCGTGGCCATAAATAATCAGCTATCTTCCTCTACTCCGTGCCTCAGGCTGGCTCCTTTATGCGCGGCAAGTCACACTGGAGCAAGAGGGGCTGAGAGGGAGGGGCCAGAGAGAGAGAAGGGAAGGTGGGTGGGGGGGGTGGACAATGGTGCTGGGGCGGAGTGAGGGAGGGGTGGGAGGGTAGGGAGGGGAGGTAGAATGAAATGTGAAGTGGTGGCCACATAATTTGTTTGTTTTCTTAATTCAGGGCATCATATAAAGGAGTTACCATTCGGCTAATAATGCTGTATTACACCTTGTATAGCAGTGTCAGATAACAGACTTTAGATAGGTGGTGACATCAAGGGCTGGCTCGTGAGAGATATATACTGACGTGACAGATTAAATATTAGTGCAGAGCCATCGAGATTGTGTGGACCCAGATTATCAACGTGTGGGAGCCAGAGAACGAGAGGACACGGGCCTGCCTCCTCCAGCGCACCAAGGACCAGTGGGAGCTCTTCAGACGAAACCAGCAAACCACCAACAACATTGTTTCCTCGGTACCTCGAGGACTGCATGAAGTTTTTAAGGCAGTAGGCCACTGGACTACTTACTAAGGCTTTCCTAGTTGCTTTGGTGTGAGTAATGTCAGTAAATACAGAAACAGATATATGTTGGGAGTTTGGGTAGGATTTTGTTTCATTTTCCTTCTAACAGATTATGAGAGATACTATTATCATATCCACCCATGTGCACAGACACCAAATTCATTTACCTTTTATGCACAATTATTTAAAATAACCTTTTCATATAGAGAGGTCATCAAGTACTTGACATGATTGTGACTATATAGAGGGAGTGTATACTGAGAGGATGATCATAATTATTTTCTGTGGACACAGCCATGTCAAAGGTTGCATATAATATTTAGTTCTAAAACTTAATGACTTATAAGGATAAAGGACATTGTGAAATGCAGAGCATCGATACATGGCAAAATACCGAAGCTCCCCCTCAACTTTACCTGGGCAAGACACCCACCACAGGAGGAGCTACCCAGGGAGCAGAAGTGAGAGACGGGGGGCTCCGTACAAGACGGGCGCACCTGCGTCTCTCCTGCGCGCCCCTCTCGCGCTCAGGTAACTCACCGCAGAGGTTACAGTCACGGCAAATTACACCTCCGCTGGACCATACATCACCAGGTTCAGGGTGGGGCTAATTCTTTAGCCCCAGACATGATTGTGACTATATAGAGGGAGTGTATACTGAGAGGATGATCATAATTATTTTCTGTGGACACAGCCATGTCAAAGGTTGCATATAATATTTAGTTCTAAAACTTAATTACATATAAGGATAAAGGACATTGTGAAATGCAAAGCATCGATACATGGCGAAATACCGAAGCTCCCCATCAACCTTACCTGGGTAAGACACCCACCACAGGAGGAGCTACCCAGGGAGCAGAAATGGGCGACGGGGGGCTCCATACAAGACGGGCGCACTTGCGTCTCTCCTGCGCGCGGCGCTCGCTCAGGTAACTCACCGCAGAGGTTACAGTCACGGCAAATTACACCTCCGCTGGACCATCCATCACCAGGTTCAGGGTGGGGCTAATTCTTTAGCCCCAGACAGCACCCCGCGGTCGGCCACCAGCCAACCACTTGCTGGTTCCCTCCCTCACCCATACCGGGTGATGGCCACGTTGCCGCTTACGGGGAGGAGACAGCCACCTTGCCGCCCTCACTATAACTCCACAAAATGAGGTCAAGTGACGGCCACCTTACGCCACTCACTCACACCGGGTAATGGCCACCTTGCCGCACACGGGGAGGAAACGGACACCAGCCACCCACGCTACAACTCCACAAAAGGAGGTCAAGTGGCGGCCACCTTGTCGCACTCACTCACACCGGGTGACGGCCACCTTGCTGCACAAGGGGAGGAGACGGACACCAGCCACCCTTGCTCTAACTCCACAAAAGGAGGTCAAGTGACGGCCAACTTGCCGTACACGGGGAGGAGACGGACACCAGCCGCCTTCGCTCAAACTCCACAAAAGGAGGAATGGTGACAGCTACCTTGCTGCACCTAAGAGACAGCCACCTTGCCACTCCACTAAAAGAACAAAATAGACACGGTAAGTGCCCTCTCCCTCTCTCCCCACAGGGACATCCTCCCCCTTGACCAGCAGTTGGAAGAGGCCCAGCAACAACCCCTGGTGTCTGGAGTCCTAGCTCTCTCCCTTGACTCCCAGCGACCCCAGCCTCTGTCGGACTCTGCCACCCCAAGCTGCCGCAGCCCACACCTGATGGAGGTTCAGCAGCGAGACCACAGCCCCAGGACCAGCTGGGGCATCCCCAGGACCCCGAGGTGAGACCTTCCTAGCCCCACGCGATGACCTCCTAGCCGGCAGGGTAAGCGCAGGCAAGTGCACCTACTCTCCCTGTTTGGGCCCAGCCCCCAGGCCCGAGCCCCCGTACTCCTGCGGAAGGGCACCCCCCCCCCACCATGGCCCCTCTGACCACTCCCGGACGAGACATTGACGGGTCAGCCTCCTGACGCAGGCCCCCGTAAGCCCCGATGACCCCAGGGCTACCTGACGTAGGCTGCTGGCCTGGGCCCTCCACTACCACTGGGCCTCATCCTACAGCAAGCCCCAGTCACACCCTCCTGTCACCAAGTTCTCCAGCCCTGTCTATCTGTGTGACATTATTTCCTTGTAAAGTGTGCCATATATATTGTAACAGTGTTGTAATTTGTGGTAATATACGTGTAAATTTGTTGCCCTGAGATTTATGCTCTGTTCCCACTGAATGCCTTAAAAGAGCCCAACCCGGTCTAGAAAGAGAACCTCGCTTCAGGCTCTGAGTCTAAGGGACGTGAAGTCACGCCCTTACACATGCAGCATAACACTGGTGGCCAGCGGTGGTTCTTGACCCAGTGGGTGGGAACAGGGGAACAAGGGAAACTTCAGCAAAATGGCAACAAAACCACATGTCCAGATATCCAAATTCGACCCTGAACAATATGACACCCACATACTTGGAAATAGTAAAACCACTGCTAGACATAGCTTTCAAGACAGACAACAGAAATTAGCACTAACGCTACCACTTCTGGGCAAAGCAGTAGCCAAAATTGCATCCAAGATTGTGCCAGAGTTAACATGGGCAGAATTCACCAAACTTACGACTCAGGCAGTCACCCCCTCACTATGGAAAGTCATAGTGCTAGCACAGCTTGACTCCCTCAACTACGATGGACACCTCGATGACACACTCGTCCAGGCCCGGTGACTTGTCACCACTGCATACCCGGGATACAACAAGGAAACCCGGGAGCAACATGTTTTTAATTCCCTGGTCAGGATTCTCCCTAGAATTCACCGTGAAAGTATGGCAAGAAATCGCTACCCTTTTTGGATACCAAATCTCCCACCATATGTGAAAGGAGCCATTGCACCCTCTTAAGTCAGGTGTGCACCCGAACAGAGGAGACTCAAGATGACGACTGGCCCGCCCACGTAAAGACCGTGCAGTGGGGACTAAACACCTGCCCCAGAGACGACGGCATCTCCCCCCACAAGCAGCGTGTTTTCGGAGAAGCCCCACTCCACCTCTCCCTCAGACATCACCCCATGCCACCGACCAAACTTCCACTGTCTGATAGCGCCTATGGTAGGACAGCGCCTATGGCTACCAGCGAGACGTTGGTGTATAATCCAAAGGGAAGGTTGTAGTTCAGGAACACGACGATGGGAGCGGAGACAAGTTTTTCCTTCAAGGTGTGGAATGCAGTTACCCGGTCGTTGCTCCAAAGGAAGGGCTCGCCCTTCTTAGTTAGGTCGTGTAGGGGCTTGGCTGTGTTGGCGAATCCTTTGATGAACCACTGGTAATACGACGCAAGTCCTAGGAAAGCGCAGACTTGGTGGGCATCCTGTGGGAGGGGTTGGTCGGCGATGCCCCTTAGCTTGTCGGGGTCCGGAGAGATGCCTTTCCTGGAGACAATGTGTCCTAGGAAGGCGACAGAGCGGGCAGCCAGGACACACTTGGTGAGCTTGAGTTTCAGTCCGGCCTGACGTATACGTTGGAACACCTGCCGGAGGCAGTGCAGATGATCGGCCCAAGTCTTGCTGAAAACGATTACGTCATCGAGATACGCCAGGCAGACTTCCCAGGTTAGGCCGCTGAGGACGGACTCCATGGGGCGAGAGAAGGTGGCCGGGGCGTTGCATAGCCCGAACGGAAGAACACTGAACTGATAATGCTTCCCGTTACTTGTGGAAAAGGCCACTTTCTCTTGATCTTGGGGGTGGACGGGGACCTGCCAGTATCCTGACTGGAGGTCCAGCGTGGAGAACCAGGTGGAGTCGTGCAGGGAGTCCAGGGAGTTGTCTATGCGGGGGAGGGGAGTGGCATCCTTGATGATGATGTTTAGGTGGTGGTAATTTATACAGAATCGTAAGGTGTAAGGTGCCGTCTTTTTCCGGATGAGGACGACAGGGGAAGACCAGGGGGCTGTTGGAAGGCGTGATGATGCCAGCATCCAGCATTTCATGGACCTGTCTGTCTTCTTCGGCCCGTTGGTGGGGGTTCTTCTGACGGGAGGGTTGCCGAATTGGGGGCCCCGTGGTGTAAATTCCATGGGCCAGGTATGTCGTATGTCCCAAGTCAGCGGGCCCCATAGAAAATAGGTCTTGATATTCAAGCAGTAGGTGGTGTAGGGTCTCTGCTTGATGGGGGGCAGGTTGTCGGGTAAAGGGGGAAGGGGGGAGGGGTTTGACCTTAGGGGCGGGGCGTTGCAAGGCTCAGCCACCTCCAGGTCGCCGATCAGGAGTCCTCTTGGCAGGGTGAGAGGTGTGGTTGCCAGGTTTGCCACTTTGATGGCATTGAGGTGTGGCGGAAGGAAGGTCGGCGACATCAGGAAGGCGGAGAGTGGTCCTGTAGGGACGTTTGGAGAGAAGAAGGAATGGGTCTCCAGGGTTTATTGATCTGCAGCCAAGCTTCGTGGTGGAGAGGAATACTGAGGGTGGACACGACAGTTGCAGAAAAAGTGGGGTAAGGAGGAGCTGAGGCACGAGAAGGGGGAGGAGGAGGAGGGTCGATCAAGGGAGGGGGTGGGGTGTCGTCTTGCTGCGTGCATGTTCAGAGGGCTGAGAGCTGTCGAGGGGGCAGCTAGAAATGAAGTCATCTCCCGTGGCAGTCAATGTGGGTGTGCAACTTTTGGAGCAGGTCCAAACCCAAGTAGCCATCGTAAGCATGGCACGACAAGTCGAAAACAATGAAGGGATGGTAAGTGGAGCCTGGCTGGTGTCTTGGTTTGTAGGGCCCGGGTCTCCCCACGGATAGGGAAGGGGCCTTCCCCTGTGTCTATGAGGCTGCCTGAAGTGGGGAAAAGGGGGCCAAAAGTCTTCCTATGGCGGGAGTAGAAATGCGTGTACTGGCAGGACCTGATGGCTCCTGTGTCTACCAGAAGTCTTGCCTTGACCCCCTGTAGCCTCATTTTGTCGTAGACCAGGGGTCAGTACTTTGTCGTGGTGGCCCCCGCCACTGTGGGGCGGTGCAGGGGCGGTCCTAAAAATCCAACTTCAGCTCTAGGGCCGTTTCGGTGTTAGCATCGCCTGACTCACAGCTGGGGTCAGGTTCCTCAACAAGAGGGGGGCCTAAGTTAGCAGGATTCTCCTCTACCGCCAGCATTTGGCGGCGCCCTGGGAGATACACAGGCTACAGCGGGTCCCTATTTTCGACCGGGTCGGCACTTCTAAGGAAAGGACTAGACACAAACACAAGGCAGTAACTGTTACACACATGTATTACAAATATCTTTCCAGAAACAATGATACACAAATTAACATACATTAGATGCTGGGTTGGGCGGGGATGGGTTAACACAAGATTTTACTTGGCTGGAAGTTTGTCTCTCTACTGGCTTACAGAAATTATGGTAGTATTCACCCAGCACTTATTGCACTTAGATTACACTTACAATTCAAGACACAGGAAAGTACTTGCTATAATTTCCCTTGTGAGCATAGCACTGGACGGCACTGATACACTGGTACAATTTACGTTAATACCTGGTGTCAGACACTCACATGGGCGACTGCCTACCTCGACTGGAGTCTTCCGCGCTACAATTCACTGTGAGGGGAGACTGAGGTATTTCCATAGTGTTTCACTTGTGCGCCTCTACACTGGGAGGGGGAGAAGTTACACGAACAAAGGAATGGCGCGATTATATAATATTGTTGTTCTGTTTGTCACTGCGGCATTTCTAGTGTGCTGGTACACTGGGGAGGGGTAAGTTATAATGGACCAAGGGAATGGCACAATCTATATGATATTGTTCTGTGGGCCACTGGAGTATATCAATCACTGAGGGGGTTTCACGAGACTCCACTCGAGGTATATGCTAAGCCAAATCAAATCATCAAATCTTACACTTGGGTTTCCTGGTTGATTTATCGCTATGACACACTATAAGTAATCACTAACGTACACGTACATCCTGGGTTTAAAACAGCACACACTATGTAGGTCTTCCTGATACACTTTCACTGAGGGGCCATTGGTAAGTTCCTCGATCTGGAGGAATGACAGAAGAGCATGCCCTGGTTGCGGCCCCACACGTAGACATGGGAGCTAGGGGCTCAGCCTGAAGAGAGCCAGGAGATGGGCCTGGCGTCGAGTCCAGGAGGGACTTGGAGTGGTCTCACCAGCAGGTAAATCGCGCCCTGGTGTTCGGGGCAACTCCCGGGGTGACTGGGGATCCAGGGCACAGGAACCTGGTGTAGCTGGACTGCGGCAATGGCTGGAGGGCGGCGTCGCCGTCAGGATCACCTTGCGGGAACCTCGGGTGGGGGAGTGGAGGACGGGTCTGGTCGTCGGCTGCCACATTTCCTAGGACTCTGCCTCTGCTGCTGCTCACACGGTTGGAGTCACAGGGAACCAAGACCTCAAGTGAGGTCTTGCCACAGCTCGGGGGACTGGTCCTCTCGGGCTACAGGAACTCCAGTGGAAGAGAAGCGGATGATGGCCGGCTCGAACTCCGGCCTGACGTGACTGGTGGCCAACGCCGTAGCGGCACAGGAGACTGCAGCTTTGGGGTGGCTAATGGCCTGCTCTGCCTCTGTCTGGACATGACTAGAGGCTAACGTTGTGGTGGCACAGGGGGTTGTAGCTCTGGTGCGGCTAGGGGCCTGTACCACGGAGCGAAGAGGACTAGCAGCAGAGGGACAGAAAATGGCTGATCCTGCCTCAAACCGAGCACGGCTTGTAGCCGATATTGCAGTGCTGCTCTGGGGGGCACAACTACAGGAAGCGGACGGCTGTTGGCCTGTCCCGCCCGACCGACATGACTTACGGCCTGTGTCACAACCCTGTAGCGGGGATGCAACTGGGGAATGGACTGAGGCCGGTTCTGCCCCATACCCGGTATGACAATGGCCAATACCGTGGCGTTGCGTGGAGTTGTGAACTCCACCCCTTACCTGGCGAGTGAATTTCTGGCTGGAGACTAGGCGACCATGACTGCTACCTTCCAGGGGCATCGGTTGGGAGTAAGAGGGGCGCTGGGGAATGGTACAGGTGTGCCATTCCTGTTTGGAGCTGCTCAGTGTTAGCGGCGGACCCCCGGTAGTACTTGGGGGGTTGGAGGGTGCTGGCTCCGGCCGTCGCATTGTCTGCGGCTCCTGTCTTTATTTCATATGTATATATATATACTGTATGTATATATATATATAAATATAT
>JAGKTI010002789.1:32197-48662 GCA_018397915.1 Birgus latro
ACACCAGCACCCCCAACCCCCCCAGTACCATCGGGGGACCGCCGCTGACACAGAGTGGCTGGGAACAGGAATGGCGTACCTGTATCACTTCCCGGCGGCCCTCATGTGCCCAGGTGGTAACCCGGAAAGGTAGCAGTCGCCGGCACCTAGTCTCCGGCCGGAACTCCACTCAACAGGTAAGGGGTGGAGTTTACAACTCCACGCAACGCCACGGTATCGGCCATAGTCGTACCGGGTATGGGGCAGAACCGGCCATAGTCCGTTCCCCGGTTGCATCCCCGCCACAGGACCGCGACACGGACGCGTGTCGGCCGGGCAGGACTGGCCGTAAGTCGTCCGTCTCCTGTAGGCGTTCCCCCCAGAGTGGCGCCGCAGTACCAGCCATAAGCCGTACTGGGTACGAGGCAGTATCGGCCACAGTTCGTCCCTCTGCTGCTAGTGCTCCCAGCTCACTGGTACGGGCCATTAGCTGCACCAGAGCTCCCGCCTCCTGTGCCCTTCCGACGTCGGCCATAAGTCACGTCGGGCCAGAGGTAAGGCAGGCCATTAGCCGCACGGAAGCTGTTGTCCCCTGTGCAACCCAGACGTTGGCCATAAGTCACGTCAGGCCAGAGGTAGAGCAGGCCATCAGCCACACTGAAGCTGTCGTCCCCTGTGCAACCCAGACATCAGCCATAAGTCACATCAGGCCGGAGGTAGAGCAGGCCATTAGCCGCGCTGAAGCTGTTGTCCCCTGCGGAACCCAGACGGCGGCCATAAGTCACGTCAGGCCAGAGGCAGAGCAGGCCACTAGCCGCCTTGAAGCTGATGCCCCCTGTGCTACCACGACGTTGGCCATAAATCACGTCAGGCCAGGAGTAAAGCAGGCCACCGTCTGCTTCTCTCCTACAGGAGGACCTGCAGCCAGAGAGGACCCTTCACCCGAGACGTGGCAAGGCCTCGCACGAGGTCTTGGTTCCCTGCAACTCCACCAGGGTGAACAGTGGTCGAAGCAGAGTCCCTGCAGACCCCGCAGCCAACGACGGGTCCTGTCCACTACTCCCCCGGCCCGAGGTTCCCGTGAGATGACCCTGTCGGCGACACCACCCTCTAGCAGTTGCCGCAGTCCAGCCGCCCCGGGTTTCAGTGCCCTGGGTCCCCAGTTGCCCCGGGAGTTGCCCCGAACACCAGGGCGTGACTCATCTGTGGACGAGGCCTCCCTGAGTCTCTCCCAGACCCAACGACAGCCTGTCTTCTGGCTCTCTTCGGGTCCAGCCCCTAGCCCCACGACTACGTGTGGGGCCCTGTCCAGGGGCGCGCCACTCTGCCATTCCTCCGGACGGAGGAATCAACCTAGGCCCACCAGTGGTAACAAAGTGAGTGGACTTTACATATATGTGTGTGCTCTTTTGACCCAGATATTTGTGTGCATTAACGTATAAATTATGAGTGATCCCCTATAGTGTATTCTCGAGTTTAAGTGACCAGGAACCCAGAATATAAGATTGGACGAGCATAATAGCTAGAACATGGCCTGACCTAT
Source organism: Birgus latro (assembly GCA_018397915.1). Lineage (NCBI taxonomy): Eukaryota > Metazoa > Arthropoda > Malacostraca > Decapoda > Coenobitidae > Birgus > Birgus latro. Next base: position 33,720 of record JAGKTI010002789.1, read on the forward strand.
ATCTTGGGTAGAGTCCCACATCTCGGACAGTCTTCGTGACCAACAGAACATTAATATTGTGTCGGTTGTGCCATTCCCTTGTTATTTACACTCCCTCCCCAACCCACAGGCACGCGAGTGAAAACCTTAAGTTACCAGCAGAAGGAGTCCATGTTATTTCCATCGTGCCTCCCTTTTGTGCATTAAATCTCCACCCACCCCCATGTCCAGGAACGTTAGTCAGGGTATACCAAAATATCGCAGTCCCCCCTGCCAGTGATCACTACGGGCAACACTACCTGAGATAGACTTCCGGCCACCAGGCATCTGTGACACAGGTGTTAGCGTAACTCATGTACAGTGCCGTCCAGCGCTATACGGGTTTAGGAAATTATAGTAAATTCATTCCAGTGTCTTAAGTTATAAGTGTATTGTATGTACCATAAGTGTTGGGTAAATAATACCATACTTGTACCAGTCGGTATAGTGACAGATTCCATTTGTATACAGAGTTAACCTACCCCCGACCAACCCAGTTGTAATATATTTATGATGTACTTTTGTTCTTTGGAAAATATCTGGAATACATGTGTGTAATACTTACTGCCATGTTTTTGTGTCCAGTCCTACTCTTTGGAGTTACCTCCCGGTCTAGAATAGGGACCCGCTGTAGCCTGCTTATTTGAGGGCGAGAAACCGACCCACAAATACGTAGCATAACACTGGTGGCTAGCGGTGGTTCTTGACCCGGACGGTGAAAAAGGACTGGAAAACTTTTTTTGTGAAAATGGCAGCCAAAACACATGTACCCCTACCAAAATTTGACCCAGAACAATGCGACATCACTACTTACTTAAAAATGGTCAAGCCATTACTTGATATTGGATTTGAAGAAGATAATCAGAAAATAGCTGTCACTCTGCCTTACCTGGGAAAGGCGGTATCTAGTATAGCACCAAAAATAGTCCCAGATCTCACATGTGCCAGGCTTGCAAAAATAGTTACAGACGCTATCACCCCGTCATTAGGGAAAGTTGTCGCAGTTTCACAACTAGATGCCCTAAAATATGAGGGTGATTTGGACAACACGTTCGTCCAAGCTAGGCGACTCGTCACCGCCGCATACCTGGATGCCGAAATGAATACCCGGGATGAGCATATATTCAATGCTCTGCTCAGAGTCCTTCCGGGCATGGTTAAGGAACATTTTAATATCCATGACCCGACAGGAAATTTGGACCGTGATGTCCAGCTCATTCGCCGCCTTCTCGCAGCACGCCCCGACACGCAACACATCGGGGTCGTGAGCCGGTTCCCAACAAAACCCACCCCCACGCCGCCCCAACCCTTTCCAGCCCCACCGCGAAGCAACTCCACCTCGGCTCTCCCAAGAGCCCACCCCTCCAGGAAGCGGCCGCCCCAGAAAGATAGTACAAATCTTATCACTATCAATCCGTGGGAGTTCACAGCCTGTAACAGCCGCTGCCCACTTCATGACATACATGAACAACTGAAGGTGGCACACAGAATGAGAGCCGACCCACCGAGGCACCGCCCAATGTTGGCAGTAGATGAGGGCCCTGCGAACCCCCAACCCCCCCCTCGTTGAGGAATCTCACGCTGGCTGCAAACCAGAGATTGGCGTTGGATTTTTAGGACCGCCCCCACACCTCCCCACGGTTGCGGGGGCCACCTCTACAAAGTACCGACCCCCGGTCTATGACAAGATGAAACTACAGGGGGTCAAGGCAAGACTTCTGGTAGATACAGGAGCCGCCAGGTCCTGCCTGTATACACACTTCTACTCCCGACATAAGGAGGTTTTTGGCCCCCTTTTCCCCACTTCAGCCCACCACATAGACGTGGGGGAAGGCCCCCCTGCCTATTCGTGGGGAAACTCGGGCCCTACAAACCAAGACTCATCAACAAGCCTCCACCTGTCATCCCTTCATCATTTTTGACTCGTCCTGCCATATTTATGATGGTTACTTGGGGCTAGACCTGCTCCAAAAACTCCACACGCACATAGACTGCCACGGGAGGCGACTTCAGTTTCGACAGCCTCCCGAACAGCCCCAAGTCATTTGTACTTGCACAAGGCAAGACAACACCCCTCCCCCTTCTCCTGCCCCAGCCCCCCACAGCCCCACTTTGCCCACGACCGTCGCGTCCTCCCTCACCATTCCTCCCCACCACGAAGCTTGGCTATGGATCAATAAGCCCACAGGGACCCATTCCCTATTTTCTCCAAGTGTCCCCACCGGACCCCTCGCTGCCTGCCTGATGTCGCCGACCTTCCTTCTGCCCCACCTTAACGCTGTCAAAGTGGCGAACCTGGCGGCTACGCCCCTCACTCTGCCAAGGGGACTCCTGATCAGCGAACTAGAGGCAGCAGAGCCTTGCGACACCCCACCCCTAGAATCAAACCCCTCTCCCCTCCCTCCTTTGCCTGACTACTTATCTCCCCATCAAGCCGAGACACTACACCATCTACTACTGGAATACCAAGACCTTTTCTCGACCAGGCCCACCGACTTGGGGCATACAACGTATCTAGCCCATGAAATTCATACCACCAGGCCCTCCATCCGGCAACCCTCCCGCCAGAAGAACCCACACCAACGGGCTGAAGACGACAGGCAAGTTCGAGAAATGCTGGACACCGGCATCATCACACCCTCTACCAGCCCCTTGTCCTCCCCCGTTGTCCTGGTTCAGAAAAAAAAACAGCACTCAGCGATTCTGCATCGATTACCGCCGCCTGAACGATGTAACCACCAAAGATGCCACTCCTTTCCCCCGCATAGACGACTCACTACACGGCTCCACCTGGTTCTCCACGCTGGACCTCCAGTCAGGATACTGGCAGGTCCCCATCCACCCCTGAGATCAAGGGGAAAACGGCTTTCTCCCGCCTCATGGAGTCCGTCCTCAGTGGTCTGACCTGGGAAGTCTGCCTGGCATACCTCGATGACGTTATTGTCTTTAGCAAAACGTGGGCTAATCACCTGCACCACCTCCGACAGGTGTTTCAGCGAATACGCCAGGCCAGGTTGAAACTCATGCCCACTAAATGTGTCCTAGCCGCCCGCTCTGTCGCTTTCCTAGGACACATTGTCTCGGGGAAAGGCATCTCCGCAGATCCCGATAAGCTGAAAGCCATCGCCGACCAGCCTCTTCCACAGGACGTCCACCAAGTCCGCGCCTTCTTGGGGCTCGAGTCGTATTACCGGCGGTTCATCAAAGAATTCGCTGACCTTGCGAAACCGCTCCATGACCTCACTAAGAAAGGAGAGCCCTTCGTCTGGAGCAATGACCAAGTCACAGCGTTTCACTCCTTAACCCTTAGCCGGCGGCAGCAGTTGGTGAGAAGCACTAAAAAAAAAAAAAAATCGTCTTTATATAGATGCGCCCGACCACAGGACTGGAACATAAATATAGTTATGCTGCATTATGTAAGGTTTTAACTTAATCTATATATAGACTCTACTACATGTAAGGCTTTAACATAATCTATATATAGACTCAACCGCAATGTAAGGCTTTAACATAGTCTATATATAGACTTTACCACAATTCAGAACAGTTGTTACATTTCATTAGCATAGCAGAGATGCTTATAATACTAAAACCTTAATTTTGTTGGCAGCTATTGTTCATATTTGTAAATGTAAGGTAAATGGAGTCACTCACAGGCAAAGCTGTGTCCAGGACCTGTGACCTGGATGTGGTTTCCCTCCATCCTACCTCACTAAATTGTTGCCAACCTAACCTAACCGTTAATTGTTGCATCTTATGGCATTTTTCTTTACATCTATTACTGTGGTACATGAGTCTGAGTACATCCAAATATCAAAAGAAAAGCATAAAGCGAGTTCTACAAGAGAAACAAAAGAGTGCTACACCCCCTCTAAGAACTGGGAACAGACTGATTGAGCCACCTTTTTTTTTTTTTTTGAGATATTTGTCCCACAAAACTGTGGGACACGGGCAAACTGAGAGCCCGTCAGTGGGGTGTTGGCTGATTAATAGAAAGGGGGAAGACAGGGCCTGGGGAATGCCCAGCACACACGCCCTGTCTTCTGCTGGCTTTGTGGTGTGTGTCAGGTGCACACCTTTATATAGGCCTCCTGCTACCCGTAGGTTGCCAGATAGGGATATCTGAGGCTCTAGGTCACTTACACATTACTGTCTATGTATAGTCTCTGCTAGGATTTACAGGGGACAATTTTGGGGGTAGCATCTATATATAGTCTCACCGCAATGTTTCAGTCTATTTTACACAGTCTATATATAGTTCCACCACCGGCTAAGGGTTAAAGGAGAAGCTTGTTTCCTCCCCCATCGTCGCCTTCCCGAATTACGACCTCCCCTTCAGGTTATACACCGACTTCTCCCTGGTAGCCATAGGTGCTGTCCTGGCACAGGTCCAGGAAGGGCACGAACACATCATAGCTTGTGCCAGCCGCACCCTAAACCCTGCCGAACAAAATTACGCCGCTAACAAGCGTGAATGTTTGGGTATCGTCTGGGCCCTCGACTACTTCAGGGCCTACCTATCTGGCACCAGGGTCATCGTCATCACAGACCACCAATCCCTTCAGTGGCTCCGGCAATCAACCACCCAGAACGCCCAACTCCTTCGCTGGCGCGAAGCGCTCGAGGAGTTTGATTACGAGGTTGCTTACCGGCCTGGGAAATTGCACACCAACGCCGACGCCCTCTCCCGTCTGCCATTACGATCGCTCCTCCTTCAATCCGAGCTGATCCAGCACTGGCAGAATCGAGATTGGCCTCCCTGGATTCCCCAGCATCTACCCTCAAAACTCCACCTGCAAGGGGACCAACTCTTCACGCCATCAGGCCACATTGTCCTGGACCTGGACTCCACCGTGGGCATCCTCACCCACCTCCACTCAGACAATGGAATCCACCTGGGTATGAAGAGGTTAACCCAGGTCTTCAACGACCTTTATTGGGCCCCCAACCCCACTTCCCTCGCCCAGTGTGTCACTCAGGCATGTTGAGCATGCTGCCTAAGGAAAGACAGCATCCGTACAGTGGGTCCTACCTGCAAGATCTCCGCCCACAAACCCTGGCAGCTTTTGTCTGTCGACGTTGTCGGACCCCTGCCACCTAGGTCCGGCTACCGATACATCGTCACATTCGTCGACGTTTATTCCAAGTTCCTGATCGCTTATCCAGCCAAGGAACACACTGCCGTCGCCATAGCCGACGCCCTCATGCGCCACGTCTTCCCCTACTTTGGCGTTCCCCAGGCCATTCACTCCGATAATGCCCCAGAGTTTACGGGACAAATGTAGAAAGAACTACCCACCATATTCGGGTTCTCCATTTCCCACCCCTCTCCCTACTGGCACCAAGGAAATGGGGTATGCGAAAGGAGCCATCGGACCCTACTAAACCAAGTCAGAACCCGAATCGAAAGTACCCAGGACCAAGAATGGCCTGCCCACGTCAAGATCGTCCAATAGGGAATGAACACCTGCCCCCGCGATGACGGCATCACCCCCCACAAGCGGGTATTCGGAGAGGCACCCCTCCTCCTCCCTCTCCGACAGCACCTCCAACCCCCCCGCTCATTTCCCACCCACGGACCCCCTATATCACCTGAAGCGTCACCTACAACACCTGCACACACACCAGGACGCTCAGGCCGATTCCTCCTCTGCTAACCCTTACGAACCAGGTGACGAGGTTTTCGTTGCCTGTCTTCCCACCCCCAATAAGGTTGCCCCTCGTTTTATGGGGCCCTATACCGTCACGAGAGTCCCCAACCTCTTCCAAGTCGTCGTCGACTACAACGGAACCTCCCGCACCTACAGGAATCGCCACGTCTGCCCCACCCGGGACTTCCCAACCCCCGCCGCTCCCTCCTCAACCACTTGAGCAAGCTCAACACTGCCCGCTCCCCATGAAGAGCCTTTTATGTATTACTCATCCCCATCCCCTTCCCCATTGGTTTCCACTGCCCCCTCGCCACTCGAAACTCATGCACCACGCCCGCACACTACGCTCACCCCACCACCACGCTCCCCTGCCGCCGCCACGCCGCCCACTCCACGTGCTCAACACACACCTACTGGAAATTCCACACCGGCCACCCCGTGCTCTGCGCCCAGCTTAACCCCTACCCCACCAACCCCGGCAACCAACCACTCCACGCCACCCCGCACTCTGCCCATCCCCGTTCCACCTTCCCTTTCCTCATCGCCGCCCACTCCACGACTAACCACCACCACTACCCGTTCCGGGCGTATCTCACGCCCACCAGCTCACTACACCTCAACCCCTACGCCCACCCATTCGCCCAGTAACAGCCAACCGCCCACCCCACCCCCATAACCCTTCCTATTCCACATCTCGCGTGGAAAAACCCGCCCCGCCCCATTCCCAGGGGAACACCGCCCCCATACTTCACCTGCAATATAAACCGCACTGGGCTACCTCTAGCCAGCATTCACTTCTAAGACACCACCACCACCACCACCATGAAAGTCACGAGAATCACTTGGATCCCCACCTTCGGGCGACACCAACGTGTAAGAAGTATGCAACACCTGCTGCGACTTCTCCAGCAGGCAAACCACCCTTCCACTCTACGGGTTGCCTACACCCACCACCTGAATGCCAATGTACCCACTGACCACTGGACCACCTTCCTAAGTCACCTCGGCCCTATCCACCAAACGGCCAACGCCAACCTATACCACCTCCAGTCACGGGGTCATGACTTTGTTACCGAGGAGGGTGATGAAATACAGGAGCTAGGGGTTGGAGCCACAGACAACATGACAGCCGGAGCAGACAACACCAGCACCCCCAACCCCCCCCAGTACCACCGGGGGACCGCCGCTGACACAGAGCAGGTGGGAACAGGAATGGCGTACCTGTATCACTTCCTGGCGCCCCTCTTGTGCCCAGGTGGTGACCCGGAAAGGTAGCAGTCGCCAGCACCTAGTCTCCGGCCGGAACTCCACTCAACAGGTAAGGGGTGGAGTTTACAACTCCACGCAACGCCGCGGTATCGGCCATAGTTGTACCAGGTACGGGGCAGAACTAGCCACAGTCCGTTCCCCGGTTGCATCCCCGCCACAGGGCCGCGACACGGACGCGGGTCAGCCGGGCAGGACTGGCCGTAAGTCGTCTGTCTCCTGTAGGCGTTCCCCCCAGAGTGGCGCCGCAGTACCGGCCATAAGCCGTACTGGGTACGAGGCAGGATCGGGCACAGTCCGTCCCTCTGCTGCTAGTGCTCCCAGCTCACCGGTACGGCCCATTAGCCGTACCAGAGCTCCCACCTCCTGTGCCCTTCCGACATCGGCCATAAGTCACGTCGGGCCAGAGGTAAGGCAGGCCATTAGCCGCACAGAAGCTGCTGTCCCCTGTAGTTTCATCTTCACTTCAAACTCCTACAACCATCTTCTCTATTCCGTATCAGTCTTGACATATCCTTGGAAGATGTCACGGGCATGCATGATGGTAGCAGATACGTAAGGTTTCATACTCGCTGTCCATATCCTTGCTCCAGCTCATTCAAAAAGACCATCCAAGTCTTCACTCCTTGTTCAACTTTATATTCCATCTTCACTTCACGGCCATAAGTCACGTCAGGCCAGAGGTAGAGCAGGCCATCAGCCACACTGAAGCTGTTGTCCCCTGTGCAACCAGACATCGGCCATAAGTCACGTCAGGCCAGAGGTAGAGCAGGCCATTAGCCGCCCTGAAGCTGTCGTCCCCTGCACAAGCCAGACGTCGGCCATAAGTCACGTCAGGCCAGAGGCAGAGCAGGCCATTAGCCGCCTTGAAGCTGATGCCTCCTGTGCTACCACGACGTTGGCCATAAGTCATATCGGGCCAGGAGTAAAGCAGGCCACCATCCACTTCTCTCCTACAGGAGGACCTGCAGCCAGAGAGGACCCTTCACCCGAGACGTGGCAAGGCCTCGTACGAGGTCTTAATTCCTTGCAACTCCACCAGGGTGAACAGCGGCCGAAGCAGAGTCCCCGCAGACCCCGCAGCCAACGACTGGCCCTGTCCACTACTCCCCCGGCCTGAAGTTCCCGTGAGACGACCCTGTTGGCGACACCGCCCTCTAGCAGTTGCCGCAGTCCAGCCGCCCTGGGTTCCAGTGCCCTGGGTCCCCAGTTGTCCCGAACACCAGGGCGCGACTCACCTGTGGGCGAGGCCTCCCTGAGTCTCTCCCAGACCCGATGACAGGCCCGTCTTCTGGCTCTCTTCGGGCTCAGCCCCTAGCCCCACGACTACGTGTGGGGCCCTGTCCAGGGGCGCGCCACTCTGCCCTTCCTCCGGACGGAGGAATCAACCTAGGGCCCAACAGTGGTAACAAAGTGGGTGAACTTTACATATGTGTGTGCTCTTTCGACCCAGATATTTGTGCACATTAACGTATACATTACGAGTGATCCCCTATAGTGTATTCTCGAGTTTAAGTGACCAGGAACCCAGAATATAAGACTGGACGAGCATAATAGCTAGAACGTGGCCTGACCTATATCTCGGGTAGAGTCCCGCGTCTCGGACAGTCTTCGTGACCAACAGAACATTAATATTGTGTCGGTGTGCCATTCCCTTGTTATTTACACTCTCCCTCCCGAACCCACAGGCACGCGAGTGAAACCCTAAAGTGACCAGCAGAAGGAGTCCATGCTATTTCCATCGTGCCTCCCCTTTGTGCATTAAATCTCCACCCACCCCCGTGTCCAGGCACGTTAGTCAGGGTATACCAAAATATCGCAGTCCCCCCTGCCAGTGATCACTATGGGCAACACTACCTGAGATAGACTTCCGGCCACCAGGCATCTGTGACACAGGTGTTAACGTAACTCATATACAGTGCCGTCCATTGCTATACGGGTTTAGGAAATTATAGTAAATCTATTCCTGTGTCTTAAGTTATAAGTGTATTGTATGTGCCATAAGTGTTGGGTAAATAGTACCATACTTCTACCAGTCGGTATAGTGGCAGATTCCATTTGTATACAGAGTTAACCTACCCCCGACCAACCCAGTTGTAATATATTTGTGATGTACTATTGTTCTTTGGAAAATATCTGGAATACATGTGTGTAATACTTACTGCCTTGTTTTTGTGTCCAGTCCTACTCTTTGGAGTTACCCCCCGGTCTAGAATAGGGATCCGCTGTAGCCTGCGTATTTGAGGGCGAGAAACCGACCCACAAATACGTAGTATAACAATATATATATATTATTTCAACCAAATACCCTACAGCTTTGACTCACTCAGATAAAAAAAAATAAGTATTACCGGTTACTTCACAATTGACAACTAGCCAAAAACCTGAAACAATGGTCTCCATTCCTCACTTCCCCTTTCTTTTTATTCCTTCCCATATCCTCCGTTGTAGTTTTTTTTAATTTTTTTACTGTCATCTAATCAAGGTAATTTAGAAATTTTTCTTTTTTGTCATGTAAGTTATATTTTAGAAAAATTCATCTTCACAAGTGCTCTTCTTTACCTTACCTTGGAGAATGCGTACCACAGTCTGGATTACACTGCCAAGTCTAAATCTTGTTCTCGAATTGCTTTCATTGCTGCTGCATTTTTAGCTGAACTGAATTTTTTTTTTTTCTGTAATATATCCTATGCAAGCAAATGTCATAAACTCTGACGTGTTCCGTATTACCTGATCATGTAACGAATGCGATCTTGCTGAACTGCCGCTAAGAAATTCTGTTTGTTCTTTTGGCTGGTAACATTTAGTGTCACATTAATTCAGTTTGTCAGGACTTTTGTTTTAAAAGTTTGTAAACAACAGAGATGTATCGAAAAAATTTAGCCTTCGATGTTGCCATTTTGGGGTGTGTGTGTGTGTGAACATACTTTTTCATGATTTAGGTACTATTTTGTGATATATATATAAAACCCCATTCTTTTTACGTATATCAGTCTATTTAATACGGCAAACATGGTGAACTTAACACGTTACCTGAAGACCGTGGAAAGAGCCCAGCAACCTATCAGCCACTGAAGTGTACTGAGAGAGCAACCGCACGGCGACGAAGGGTTGCCAGGTCAGAAACTGCCAACCCGCCGAGTTCCTCTCTAAAACCCGCCCAATTCCCCAATGTCATCCTTTTCACCCGCCCCAAAACCGCCTTGACAGTAATCACAGATTAATAATATTAGGTTTACAGGTGAGCAACAAATGACGTGAAAAATATTTATATTTTATACAACCTTCATACATTAGCAGCACCTTAGTCATATATTAAATGAATGAGGAAAAAACTATTTAACATTAAATTAATGCTAATTAATCATTAACCTTTTTCACATATTAAGGGATTATTAAGAACATATGAATATGAGAATCAAGCAGTTCCTCTAACACTGATGGCCCAAGCACGTTATTTATCAGAGCAGTGCACTTCGTTCTATAAATAGAAAGGTCCTTTGCTGAAATAGTTTTCACTGCTTCACCCACGTGATCAATTGTACTTATGCTTGAGCGACGGGCAATATGTGCAGATAATTTGAGCTCCGCAATATTCACACTTGTCTTCTTTCACTTATGTGATGCCTGCATCAAGTGTTCCTGTGGCGGAAAAGAGAAGAGCATTTTTCTTGTACTTTTATGTTGCACAATGATCTTTCAGATCTTCATGGTGGTCTCTCAAGACTGTTTTACAACATTTGCGAAATGCCTTTGTTTCATCACCTGGGACACTGACAGTCCATTCTCACAATGCATTTTCTTTTTCCCAGCTTTTATTGTATTTTCTGTTATACTTTGCATATTTACCTATTGTCTTCCCAATTCCAATATCCAGCAAACCTCCCTTCACTGCTCCCTGACTAAAACTGAAATGCTGCCTCTCTTATTTTACCACCACGGCATACATGTCCCCTAGGCCCTCCCAAGGGAGGGCTGGGCCGGATGCTAATGGTTTGGTCAGTTCCACCCACCCCTCTTGACCTCCCCGGTCACCTTCGTTTTTGCTAAGAGACGAGAGTTACAGTAAGGTTAATTCAGTAAGGTTTATTTAGCAAATGCCCTCACTAACTGAAGCCGCCGAAAACCCGCCCGTTAAGATATAAACTCGCCAAAAAAAAAAAAAAAAAAAAACGCCCAACCACCAATGTTAAACTTTACCCACCAATCTCAATTAAATACCGCCCAATTTGGCGGGAAATCCGCCAACCAGGCAACTCTGCAGGCGACGTGTACTGTCAGGGAGTGGCCACCTTGGCCGATCATTCAATTGACAAGTTGAAACCAAGCATTGGAACAGAACCACTGCCCTATCAGAGTCTGAGCGTTGAACGCTCCTCAGAACTTCGTTTCCTCTCGTCGATCATATTTTTCGAGCCACCTTTAGCAGCCAACCTATTCGACGCGCGACTCTGAGGTTGTTATTATCGTACCCTGGCAACCTACCATTCAAAAGTGCATCTGATTTTGTGTATTATATGAGACTCATGTGATTCGTGTATAATATGCTCGTGTATAATAATATCCGTGTATAATATATTCATGCATAATAATATGATTTGCGTATATGATACGAAATCGGACTCATTTTTGAATGGTAGGTTGCCAGGGTACGAGAATCACAACCTCAGAGTATTGCGCCGCGACTATGATCGTCTTACTTGAGCAGATAACACGTTTATCACTGCTGTCATGTCATCTACAGATTGTTATCACAAATATTATCTATCTGTCTATTTATCTTTCTATAAGCCCTATAATCCCGGCATCGTTGAGGGTAGGTGGGGGTGCACACCATCCGCTAAATTAAATGTGAGCATTATGTATTATAAGCTCTAGCTATATCAGTTCAATGAAAGTAACTTGTGAAACGGTTTGCAGTATTTTATTTTTTTATTTTTAAGCATTGCATAATGCTTATTCTTATTAACTGCTAAATGTGTGGAGGTCTATATCTGTGATAATACTGTATATGAATAAAAACTATTACGAGTTGTGTGCCTCATCTGGACTGATTAAGCAGGTTACTCGTTTGTGATATCATCATATTATTTCTTGTCATTTTTTCTAGTCAACCTGATTTTTAGTTGTCAGTTATATTTGGTTTTTGCTTTGTTGGATGATTTGATGGAGTTACATAATGAAATACAGGAGTTTGGGTTTGGAGCCACCAACCACACGGCGAGCGAAGCAGACGACACCAGCTCCCTCAACTCCCCCCCCCCCCCAAGATCACCAGGGGATTACCGCCAGCGGAGCGCGGCTGGGAGCAGGAACGACTTACCTGTTCAACTTCCCGGCGCCCCTCTTGTGCTCAGGTGAGGGCCCGGAAAGGTAGCAGTCGCCGGCACCTTGTCTCCAGCCGGAACACAGCTCTGCAGGTAAGGGGTGGAGTTTACAACTCCACACAGCGCCGCGGTACTGACAATTGTCGTACCGGGTACGGGGCAGAATTGGCCATTGTCCGTTCCCCAGCTGTTTCCCCGCCANAGGCGTTCCCCCAAGAGCGGAACCACGGTACCGGCCACGAGCCGTACTGGGCATGAGGCAGGATCGGCCATAGTCCGTCCCTCAGCTGCTAGTGACCTAAACTCATTGGCACAGGCCATAGCCGTCCCAGAGCTCACCTCCTCGGCGTTAGCCACGAGCCACGCCAAGCCTAACACAGTGCAGGCCACCAGCCGCCAGGAAAGCAGGCCCAACACAGTGCAGGCCACAAGCCGCCAGGAAACCAGGTCTAACACAGTGCAGGCCACAAGCCGCCAGGAAACTATCTCTCCCTGTGCCCTCTCGGCGTTGGCCACGAGTCACACCAGGCCAAATACAGTGCAGGCCACAAGCCGCCAGGAAACCATCTCTCCCTGTGCCCTCTCGGCATCAGCCACAAGCCACGCCGGGCCATCTCCCTATGCCCTCTCGGCGTTGCCCGCGTTGGCCACGAGTCACGCCAGGCCAAATACAGTGCAGGCCACGAGCCGCCAGGAAACCAGACCTAGCGCAGTGCAGGCCACAAGCCGCCAGGCAGCTATCCCCACGGTCACGCAGGCGTTGGCCACGAGTCACGCCTGGCCCAGTACAGAGCAGGCCACAAGCCGCCAGGAAACTACCCTCCCCGGTACCCATCAGGCGTTGGCCACGAGTCACGTCGGGTCAGGAGCAGAGCTGGCCATAGTCCGCTCCTCTCCTACGGGAGCACCAGCAGTCGGAGAGGACCCTACACCCGAGACGTGGCAGGGTCTTACCCAGGACCTTGGTTCCCTACGGCTCCACCAGGGTGACCAGCTGCCGGACCAGAGCCCCCGCAGACCTCGCAGCCGACGACAGGCCCCAACCACCACTCCCCCGGCCCGAGCTTCCCGTGAGGCATCCCTGACGGCGCCGCCGCCCTCGAGCAGTTGCCGCAGCCCAGCCACCCCGGGTTCCAGTCCCCTGGGTCCCCTGTTGCCCCAGGAGTTGCCCCGCACACCAGGGCTCGACCTACTGGTGGGCGAGGTCTCCCAACGGCCCTCCCAGATCCGACGTCATGCCCGGCTCCTAGCCCTCTTCGGGCCGAGCCCTTAGCCCCACAGCCACGTGTGGGGCCCTGCCCAGGAGCACGCCACTCCGCCCCTGTTTCCCTCCTGACGGAGGAATCGCCCTGGGCCCATCAGTGTCACCCAAGTGAGTGGACTATCTATATATATGTGTGTGTACCCTTAAACTCAGTTTTAGTGTGCATCTACAGGTATCTTACGAGTGATTCCCTACAGTGTATCCTCAAAGTGAAGTGACCAGGAACCCCAAATAAGATTGGATGTGCCGATAGATAGAACGTGGCCGGACCTATATTGGAAGGTAGAGTCCTGCCGCCCTAGACAGCCTTAGTGATAATCTAGACATGCCCCTTTTGTGTCTTTGTGCCTTGCGTTGGTGTTTACGTTCCCCCTCCCCTGTGTTCAGTTAAACTTGCATCAGTCCCTTGTCTCAGTAGCGTGTCTAACCCGGGCATACCAAATACCACAGTTCCCCCTGTTAAATACCTTTACGGGCAACCCTACTTGTGATAGACTTCCGGCCGCCAGTTACCTGAAATACAGGTGTAACGTAAGATATACATATATACAGTGCCGTCCAGTGCTATACGGGTTTTAGAAATTGTGTCAAAACCATTCCTGTGTCCGAAGATATAAATGTGTTGTATGTAACACGAGTGTCGGGTGAATAGTACCATACTTGAACAAGAAGGTAAAGTGACAGATAGCAATTGTGTACAGTGTTTACTTGCCCCCGGCCAATCCTTTGTAATATCTGTGATGTATTATTGTTCTGTGTCTTATGTCTAGAATACATGTGTGATATTCACTGCCTTGTTTTTGTGTCCAGTCCTACTCTTACGAGTTACCTCCCGGTCTAGAATAGGGACCCGCTTTAGCCTGCGTATTTGAGGACGAGAAACCGTCCCACAAATACGTAGCATAACACATAACATATTTTATTCTCAATAAGTTTTTTTTTTTTACTTCAAAATATGTCAATATATGTTAAACGTCCATAATGGAGCGGGTTATAATGTGGGTATAACTGACAACAGTACGCACCCTGGCAATATTGGCAGCCATTCTGAATTCTATGATGGCCTCCAGGTATTAAAGTAACATCAGTGAAATAAAGGAGTTAGGGGTTGGTGCCACAGACAACATGACGGCCGGAGCAGACGACACCAGCACCCCCAACCCGCCCAGTACCACGAGGGGACGGCCGCTGACACAGGGCGGCTAGGAACAGGAACGGCGCACCTGTATCACTTCCCGGCGCCCCTCTTGCGCCCAGGTGGTGACCCGGAAAGGTAGCAGTCGCCGGCACCTAGTCTCCGGCCGGAACTCCACTCACCAGGTAAGGGGTGGCGTTTACAACTCCACGCAACACCGCGGTATCGGCCACAGTCATACCGGGTACGGGGCAGAACCGGCCACAGTCCGTTCCCCAGTTG
>JAGKTI010002789.1:48667-63195 GCA_018397915.1 Birgus latro
TGAAGCTGTTGTCCCCTGGGCCACCCAGACGTCGGCCATAAGTCACGTCAGGCCAGAGGCAGAGCTGGCCACTAGCCGCCTTGAAGCTGATGTCCCCTGTGCTACCACGACGTTGGCCATTAGTCGCATCGGTCCGGGTGTAAAGCAGGCCATAGTCCGCTTCTCTCCTACAGGAGGACCTGCAGCCAGAGAGGACTCTTCACCTGAGACGTGGCAAGGCCTCACACGAGGTCTTGGTTCCCTGCAACTCCACCAGGGTGAACAGTGGCCGAAGCAGAGTCCCTGCAGACCCCGCAGCCAACGACGGGTCCTGTCCACTACTCCCCCGGCCCGAGATTCCCGTGAGATGACCCTGTCGGCGACGCCGCCCTCTAGCAGTTGCCGCAGTCCAGCCGCCCCGGGTTCCAGTGCTCTGGGTCCTCAGTTGCCCCGGGAGTTGCCCCGAACACCAGGGCGTGACTCACCTGTGGGCGAGGCCTCCTTGAGTCTCTCCCGGACCCGACGACAGGCCCGCCTTCTGGCTCTCTTCTGGCCAAGCCCCTAGCCCCACGACTACGTGTGGGGCCCTGTCCAGGGGCACGCCACTCTGCCCTTCCTCTTGACGGAGGAATCAACCTAGGGCCTACCAGTGGTAACAAAGTGAGTGGACTTTACATATGTATGTGCTCTTTCGACCCAGATATTTGTGTGCATTAACGTATACTTTAAGAGTCATCCCCTACAGTGTATTCTCGAGTTAAGTGACCAGGAACCCAGAGTATAAGATTGGACGAGCCTAATAGCTAAACGTGGCCTGACCTATATCCCGGGTAGAGTCCCGCGCCTCGAATTGTCTTTGTGACCAGCAGAACATTAATATTGTGTCGGCTGTGCCATTCCCTGGTTATTGACACTCTCCCTCCTCAACCCACAGGCACACGAGTGAAACACCTCAGTGACCAACAGGAGTACATTAAAAAAAAAAAAAGGATTAAAGAATCCCTGAGCTAGACCTTACAATGAGATCATATAGCCCCGCTAGGTAACAGGAGGGTGCTACCCCTCCCGGCACGGCAGTCCCGGGCGCGGCTCGAACTCGCGACCCCCCGGTCCCGAGCTTGATGCTCTACCTCTGAGCCACCGTGCCCCCAAAAGGAGTACATGTTATTTCCATTGTGCCTCCCCTTTGTGCATTCAATCTCCACCCACCCCCGTGTCCAGGCACGTTAGTCAGGGTATACCAGAATATTGCAGTCCCTCCTGCCAGTGATCATTAAGGGCAACTCTACCTGAAATAGACTTCCAGCCAACAGGTGTCTGTGACACAGGTGTTAACGTAACTCATATACAGTGCCGTCCAGTGCTATACGGGTTTGGGAAATTATAGTAAAATCATTCCTGTCTTAAATTATAAGTGTATTGTATGTGCCATAAGTTTGGGTAAATAGTATCATACTTCTACCAGTCGGTATAGTGACAGATTTCATTTGTGTTAAGAGTTAACCCATCCCCGACCAACCCAGTTGTAATATATTTGTGATGTACTATTGTCCTTGGGAAAATATCTGGAATACATGTGTGTAATACTTACTGCCTTGTTTTTGTGTCCAGTCCTACTCTTTTTCAGTTACCTCCCGGTCTAGAATAGGGACCCGCTGTAGCCTGCGTATTTGAGGACGAGAAACCGACCCACAAATATGTAGCATAACAATCAGGTTAAAACACATACTATATATCATACTGAAGGCTTACAACCCATGAACAATCATCTAGTTAACTAGAAAGTCAAAATATGGCAGAAAGTGTGATTTCTGCTGGTTTCAATGGCAGCCATTTTGAATTCCGAGTTAGCCATGAGCCATAGGGATATTTCAGTGTCATTATTGGATTCCTCGTCCTCAAAAAGATGGGTGTAGACCACTGAGCTCTATAGTATGTGAAATACATAAGGAGGAGAAGCAGGCTGCAGACGACACCGACACTCCAAGCCCCCGAAGGACCACCGGGGGTGCGCAGCTTACCCGCAGCGGCTCCGGGCAGGATCGGCCCACCTGTGCGACTGCCCGAAGCCCCCCTCGCTCCTAACCGACGCTACGCAGAGGTAGCAGTGACAGGCACCTAGTCTCCGGGAAAAGTTTCAGTCGGCAGGTCAGGGATGGAGTTGCCTAGACAACTCCACACAATTCCGCAGTATAGGCCACTAGCCGCAGTAGAGCAGCCGGGGGGGGGGGGGACGGGGGGCGAGCCCCCCCCCCCCGAAATTTGTGTGTGTGTTCGAGAATTGACTGCGAATCTTAAAATGTCGAATACTTGTTTAATCCAGGGCGTAATACTCGGTATGTCACATATTTGGAGAACTGAAAAAAATATGCAATTCTGTGTAAAAAGTCTTGTATACACATATACTTTTTAAGACTTACTTTACTTTAGATGCGAGACAGATATTCGAATTTGCGCATGGCGAGCCGTTGGCGTCCGGATGGGTGAGGAGAAGAGGCAGGAAAAGAAGCAAGAAACATGTACCACTCTGTGAAATTTTCATTTTTTTTTTTTTTAATGCGTCCGACTTTGGACACAGGCTTGACAGTCTGCTGTCAAGGCCCAGCAGTCATCCTACATACCATTCATCTTTACATGTCACCACTTCGGCGCTACCACCCACCTTCCATATTGAATATACATGCTAGGGCTGTCTCATACAGGCCTTGTGTACTGGTATTAGCGGGGGTATTTTCACGACAAGTCGGCGTGTCTTCTGGTAGATCAGTAAAGTATAATTTATGAAATTCAAATCCTTAAACTGTTCCCTGCCCCAGCGGGATTTGAACCTGGGTCTGGTATGTACCTTATGATACATTATCTTCAAAACGTGAAACTCCGCTACTAGCAGGTTTATGTATGTAATTAACTAGTTAGGAGTACCTGTGGGAATGTAGTCCTACATGTGGCAGAACTGGCAAGAAAAAATAACTATCGTGGCAATGTTTACCGGCTATCAGCTGAGTGTCACGGGCTCATCACCTGCCTGCGCCATCAGTCAACTCTCATCAGATCGTGTTGCACCAGTTACCAATCCATACAACTTGCTACTTACGCTACTTGCACGCTGTACGGTGACAAGAAGTGAAAAGACGTATTCCGTGGGATTCCCTGGATCACTTTACTATGAAACGGAAGCAGCCACAGCAATCAAGTATACTGGACTTCTTAAGAAGAGTTCAGGTTCTAAAATGTCAATTTATGTTTAGCAAATGCATTACATTGTAGAGCATATTATTACTGCCAGTAATAATAACAATTGATAATGTCATGCCATGAACTTTACGTAAGTGCAGGTACACGCAGAAACTGGAAGCAAATGATTGCTTAAGATTTTCGTTGTGATATATTTCAGGCTTTAGCAACCTGTGTCGTGTGTGGCAATCATCACTGAAGTAAACTAATAATCACTGAACTAAGTGAAGTATTTAACAGACGATGGATTTTCGTAGACATTAGCGTTGAGTGTGGTGAATTGGGACAGTGCAGGTCACTGGATGAGTTGGAACAGTGGGCAGTGCAGTGCCAAATGCCAAAACATTTCCATTTTATGGTGCCCGTTTAATAGTCCTGCCCCAACTTTACAAAATGTTGTTTAAAACTAGTTTTCCATAGAGCCACGAATAATGCATAAAAAAATGTGCAAATATGAAAGGGTAGCATTTTGTAGAATTTCATTTTTGAAAATACACATATTTTACCAATTTGCCTCTCCCAAATTCAGTTTTAGAGCTAAAGGTCTACTTTTTGGTGGGTGAAATCTCCAATTATTATAGTTTTTTGTGATTTATCCAGAAAATGCATTTTTACAGCAGAGCAGTGCTGAAGGATTAATAGACAATTGTCCCGACTTGCCCACCATATACTTTTTTTTTTTTTTTTAACCCAGGGTGAATTGAGACAACAATTCATTTGTGATTTTCGCAAGGCAGACCTTCTTTTCATGCATTATATACTACTGAATTTTATAGTTTGCTGTATTTATGGTGGTTTTGGTGTAAAAAAGTAGATATTTCTCATTTTCAGGTTGCATGCATGCCCTAGAGAGAGAAAATACTGTGATGTGGATTATGGGAAAAAAAAAAAAAAAACATATATTGGTATAGTGTTAAAAGTAGTCTGGAGGGTGAAGTGCTCGAAAGGGTACAGCAGTGAAGGAAGGTTGCTGGTTCGTTGAAAGCAGTGATAAGAAACAGGGAGGTGAGCATGGAAGTGAAAAAGTTGTTACATGACAGTATTGTGATACCAACTCTGACATATGGAAGTGAAGCTTGGACCCTGTTGGAAGGACAGAAGTCAAGAGTGAGATTTGAGAGGAGCATGTGGAGTCACATGGAGAGACAGACTAACAAATGAGGAAGTGAAGGAGCGTTGTGGTGTGCTTGAGGACGTGATGGGAAGCGTTAGGAGAAACACGTTAAGGTGGTTTGGGCATGTGGAGAGGATGGAGAGTGAAAGATTGACGAGGAGAGTGTATGTGAGTGAGGTGGAGGGGGCGAGAGGGAGGGAGAGGCCGAGGATGAGATGGAGGGATGGAGTGGAGAGGTGTGTGAGAGAGGGGGGTGTGAGTTGGGAGCGTGGTAGTGAAATGGCAGGGGACAGAGTGACGTGGAGGCGATTTGTTTGTGGCCACCCCGTTCGGGATTGAGGCGTCTGGCAATAGATAGATAGATAGATAGTTAAAAGTAGAGAAAAAGAGCTGTACAATGAAATTTTTGGAAACGAGAGGAACTGAGAAATGCAACTGGCCAGTTTGTGATGATATACTGTATACTGATGATGATTTTCGGCAGTATATCATTGGTGGACTTGTCTTATTAGCAGAAACTGTACCTTTTACGATGCAAGAGGTGGACAAAGCCTTTTATGATTATAAAAACCATATTTCTCAGTGAAATTTTTCAGCATAAATAGCTACAGGCAACTTAGTGGAACTCTTAACTACGGAATATGTATAGTGCAGTGCGTCCTTAAGTGTGAGGCGTGGGTGGGGCGGGGTGGCTAGGTTAATGATGGAAGAGTTGTGAGGTAGGATTGGATTGGAGTGTGTTGGTGTTGTGATGAGGAGGGGTAGATTGAGATGGTTTGGGAATGTGGAGAAGATGGGGGATGATAATGGGGTGCAGAAATTGATAAGTGCTAATGTTATGGGTAGGCTTGCAAGAGTTTGACTGAAAAGGATCTGGGACAAGGTCACTGAGTGTGACCTCAGGGATAAGGGACTGAATAGGGAAGCTGCCAGAGATCGAGCAGCATGGACAGCTGCCATTAGGTGCTTAAAACTTTTCTCAGGTTATTTATCTTTTTCCTCATTCAAGTTCCTACGACTCTAGTGTACCTTTTCCAAAGAAAAAAAATTCATTCCCAGCCTAATCTGAAAGGTAGTTGGATACATGCTTTGTGTGGAGTAAAATTTTATGACAGATTTTTCTTTTTTTTTTTGCCTGTTAATTTAGCACTTTTCCCCATAGATAAAAGGACAGCATTCAGGTTTCTGTCGTATAATATAACTTTGATGCCGTGATTACTCCAAGAGGGTGGTCTCAATAAAAATTATCCAGCTTTCCTGTTTCAGATAGGCATTCCTTGCGTATTTCAGTCATTGCATTCATTTCACATCTCTTTCTCTCTCAGACATGTATGGTTCCAGTAATACTGTACTTTATTTAATTTTCCATGGATGTCTTAAGATATTAGGGAAAAAATACAGCTATATTTATATGCTCATGTTCAGGTGAAGTACTTCCCCACAGATGTGATAAAGAATATTTTTTTACTCTTGTATTTTGCCATAGCAGGTTGACATGTGATAATCAAGATCTGTTAAGAATAGAAAAAAAAAATCCATTAACTGTACCTTTAAATGTTAGTTATACAACCTACTGGACATAAATTTTAGTATTTTCTTTGAGCAGCTAATTATAATGATAGCAAACGTACAAAGCTTTCATAAGTGTTGAATAGTCTGATTTCCACAGTATTAGTTAATTATGAATTAGTTGCTGTTGTGGTGAAAATGGAATAAAGTGGCTGTTGCACTTGAAAATAAAATGGATTTATTATAGTTGTGTTATTTCAATATTCATTTTCCAAAACGTTAATTTAATGTATGGTATGTTTGCAAGGCTTTTTAATTATTAATATATTATAATTGCACTAATTTTGACATAAATCTATATTTGCATTTTTGCATGAATAATTGTATTCTGCTAACATCAAGAATACATTACACTGAAATTCTCTATAATTCTTTTCCCAAATTAATACTGTGAAGCAGGGGCGTCCGCAGGATTTTTCGTAAGGGGGGGCAAAATAAAAGAAATTATACATATATGTGCGGTTATATCAAAATACACACACTCCAAATAGGTATAGGCATATACTTACATGAGTTACATGACTTATATGCATAGAAGTGCATATGCTGATGTGCTATAACTCAAAGGAACGAAAATATATGTGATGACCGGGAAAGTTCCCAACACACTTTGGAATTCCAAGGGGGGGGCAACTGCCTCCCTTGCCCCCCCCCTCCGGACACCCATGCTGTGAAGGATTTTCAAGGTTCTTGTAACTACCACTGTACAGTGAATGTATGCTAATTAAGCAAATAATTCTGATTAAATACTGTTGGAAAATTACAGTAATCAAATAATATTTCCCATTTTAAAAAATAATTTCTGAAATATTTTACAGAAACACAGTATTCTTTACAGAAAAGAATTTTATGGACACTAAATTTTACGGATAATGTTTGGCTTTTTTACAGAAAGGAATTTATAGAAGACTGTAAATTTTACATACAATGTTTGGCATTTTTTACAGAAAAGAATTTACAGAAGACTGTAAATTTTACAGATAATGTTCGGCTTTTTTACTGAAAGGAATTTACAGAAGACAGCAAATTGTACAGATAATGTTTGGCATTTATTACAGAATACAGAACACTGTAAATTTTACAGATAATGTTTGGCAGCATGGATGCCAGTAAATTTTCTGTAAAAATTACGTTTTTTTTTTTTTTTTTTTACAGTGTATGTCATAGCAGAAGATACTGACATAGTTGTGCTACTCTGTCATCACATGAAGCCTAACAGTCAGCCCCTGTTCATGGTATCACAGAAACCCAACATGAAGCACCCCATTTGGAACACTGGAGAAATTAGTTCACAACTCAGTGAAGAATGCTGCAAGTGTTTGCCATTTGTGCATGCATTGTGTGGATGTGATACTACATCAAGATTAAACAACATAGGAATGGGAGTTGTACTGAAAAAACAAAGTCTCCTGTCTGAGTGTGCACTGCCGTTCTTGTCTGACAAGTCCACTCATGAGGAAATCAGAGAGGCAGAAGAAAGAGCACTCATTCAGGTCTACAGCTCTAACAGTGATTGTGCATCTCTTGATGAGCTGAGAAAGAAGAATTTTCAGGGCAAAGTCATCAAGAGTTTAGCAGTGATTGTGCATCTCTTGATGAGCTGAGAAAGAAGAAGTTTCAGGGCAAAGTCATCAAGAGTTTGAGAAGAGTTGAAGTTAAAGACCTGCCACCTACTAATGATGAGGCTAAGTATCATTCATTCCGTGACGATTGGGGCCGGAAGATGAATGGAAAACTCTTAATTCCTTGCACGATGGACTATATATATATATATATATATATATATATATATATATATATATATATATATATATACCCAACTGTGGAAGCATTATATTAGGTTTCTGAAGGAGACCATTTTGAAGTCCAACCCCTTCCTAATTCTACCTTTATGAGCACGATATATTTGATGCATGTACTTTCAGTCTGAGAGATTTTTTTTTTTCTGTTTTTTTCAGACAGCTCCAAAAGGACCATTTGCCATCTTATGTAATCTTGTGTCTATTACAACCAATGTAATCCCCAAGTCATTATGCAAGATCATTTTCAAATGGGTATATAAAACATAATTGTAATTTTAAATATTCAATGTAGCTGACCTTTGACCCAGGGACCCACAGGGGTCAAGGGACAAATCTGATGCCTGATATGAATTCCATGAGGTCATGTTCCTATTAGTACTTAGTATATTTGTATGTTAAAAAGTTGATATTTGAGGAGATATTTAAGCTCAAACAATGGGAATGGCCGCCATTTTGAATTTATGAAATTACGTAAGTTCAAGATGGCCGAATTTGTCCCATTTTGGATATGGTGTTCCTTAGGGCCTAATTAACATGTTCATGCAATAAAACGAACTATTGCAATTTGTTTCATTAAAGCTCCTATTTTCATCTATTTCCCATGGACTACTGGAAGAGGTCCCAGGAACAAAATAAAATAGGTTTCATAGGTTCCTAGGGAAGGGGGGTGCACAGTGGGCCTATCGGGCCCATGGACTATATCGTAAGCCACGACTACAAGGCAGTATATGCTCATAGCCAGCCGTCTGGCCATGGAGAAGGTCGTGGGGTCAATGTGGGGGGCAGTGGGATGTATATACAGTATAGTTATACACACACACACACACACACACACACACACACACACACACACACACACCACTTTCACTACATTACTACCACTATTGTTCTCCAAAATATCACACGAAACTTTTCAAAATTAGTACAACGCACAATAAATGTTATCATTCTTACAAGTGGTATTGCAGTAAACAGCACATCTGAAATCCTTGGAAATTAAAAAATATGCAAATACTGTGATAAAACATTAGATGCAGAGATACTGCAAGGTGTATTTCATTAATGTAAAGAAAATATCATGCGCTCTGTTCTACTGCTCACTCAAAATGATCATTATGCAACAGCTACTAAATGACCAGGTTTTCAATAACCATAAGGGCAATCGAGTACTGTGCAGGCACTGACTGATGACAGCACTAGCTGATCACGGAGTTTAAAATTTGCAGTGAAAAGAGAAGTGAATCTCTCTCTCTCTCTCTCTCTAAGAGATCACAAGCAAATAATATTAACTTCAGTGGATTAAGGAGGTTATTACGTGTCACGATGTGATATTAGCTATCCTAGCAATTCGCTGGCCACATAAAGTTCAACTGCTGGGCTGTTTACCAATAGCTTCCCAAACTACAGTCCACTGTTTCCCAAGATGGCGTCTCATTTTCTAAGTCTGCATATATAGCACTTTAATACTAAATCTAAAATACAAGTATTATCCTCTGAATGTTAATAGGCCTATTGCTTGTCCCAACTGAGGTAAAACTGAGCAATGTCATCCTTCTACACTGTACACCTGTACAGAAAGTCTTCACCGCACCCCATCTGACCCACTCTCACCCACCCTTTAACTCCGCCACCTTTCTCTTCCTCTCACCCCATAGTGACTGATGGGTGCGAAGGACAGGGCTAGATCGTTTCTCCCCCCCCCCCTTTATTAATGACCTCAACTGCACCTTCCTTATAAGTTTACTACAGTATGTATTAGGTACCAGTATGTTAATATACTCTAGTGTGATATATATGCAGTCTGTCGTCAGACAAAAGAAAAAAATAACGCAAGGCATCAGTTCATAAAGGTGTGATGTGAGAAATACTGGGTGGTCATATCCAACGCTCCTTTTCCTCTCCGCCGGGTAAATGCTCGTGAGTTGCGAGGACGGATCAGTCAGCGTTATCGCTTCGGTACCTATCCTACATCATTTAGTAATTCTCTACTTCCTTTGCCACACCCACGCCCACACCAGCAAACTGGGCTGTTCCCACAACACATACGATACCATCAGGCGAGTTCCTAGTTGAGCGCTATTTACGGACCACCCTGTATGTCACTAAGAAAAAAAAATGTAAAAAAGATTACTGTCTCTGGTCCTCTTTTTTCATTCTTCTTAATGTGTCCGACTCTAGGCAAAGGGTTCAGGGCCTATCCCAATGCCCAGCAGTCCTCCTACACACCTTCCCATGTCACCACTTTGGCGCTAACACCCACCGTCCACACTGAATACATGCTATGGTTGTCTCATACAGGATGGTGTACTGGAATTAGCGGGGTATTTTTACATGTCGGCAAGTCTTCTGGTAGATCAGTAAAGTCTGCTTTTATGATATTCAAATCTTTAAACTGTTCCCTGCCCCAGCCGGGATTCGATCCTGGATCCATTAGGATTGGAGGCGGCCCCTCTACCAATTCAGCCACCGCCTCCCCCTTTATCTTCAAAATTCCACTTTAATGTTGTAAGGACTGCTCAGTCAGTATTATCCGTATTTACCCTACATCATTATTCATCTCCTACTTCCAGTGCAACAATCACTCTCACACCACCCAACTGAACCATTCCCGCTACATATAAGGTACTACCACATCAGTTTTTAGTGGAGCGCTATTTACTGGGCACCTGGTATATTTAATACTGACACAACTTACATAAACAGCACACAACAGAATATTTAATTTAAATGCAAACACAGCCCGTAAGGAAGATTTGCTTATTCCCATTTGTTCTAAGCTGATGAAGATTCCTAAGCCCTGCTAGCTCAGTTGATGACCAAGTGTAGTTAGATTAGAGGCTCGATTTGATACGTATCTAAGAAGGCTCATTTTTGTCTCATAACTAAGGATCATCAAAGTCCATGCAATGGCTCAGCATTCAAGCTGTGGGAGTGAATCAGTTCTGTCAGATTAAAACAAACAGGCTATAGAAAGCCGCTGATGCCCTCGGGAATATAGGCCACGATGTCGACCGTATGGTGTTTCACGCATATTAATTCTCTGATGCTCTTACTACTTATTCTTAGTTGAACAAAATTCTCTGGAATACAATACTAGCGGTGTTCCGATTGTGAAAAGGTTAATGGTGACAGAATAAACATTCAGACTCTCACGACTCACTTGAATAAAATCGTTCACCAGAATAGACTACCAGCGTTGCCACGATCGTCCAACGGTTAACAGTGACAGTATTATCTTTTTAGACTCCTATGGTTCACTTTTATTTGCATTAAATCATCTGGTGCTAGCTGGAAAAAAAATACTGTTGTTCCGGCCATGAAAGGATTAAATATATACTGATCTTGCAAAACTCTGTAGTCTTATTACTGTTTTAAATATAAGATGCTATTACTTGGATGATCAAAAATGGAAATTTCATGGTGATACTACATCTGTATTTGTATTAGTTCGTATCTAGATCCACTGCAAGCCCGGCCCTTCTCCTTGGAGGGATAGCCATAACTGACCCTCCCCTATGCTGGCAAAGTAGCATCAGCAGTGGGCAGTTGACAACATGAATCTATGACCGTTGGTTACAATATATCATTCTGGACTGAAGAATTTACGGCAGAATTAAATTCTTACAATTATACTGACAACTTCCATTACGCTGCTACAGTTGTACACAGTCCCAGCCATCGGTATAACTTAGTAACTGATAACATTAACGGAATAGAAAGCACTCAGAGAGAGATTACCTCCGCCAATGCCACTGAAGGATCTGAATCTGCCCCAAACTTTTATCAGTTCTTTCTTGGCCCATGACCCATCCTTCCACAAAAATTTCATTGAAACTCACTGAGAACTTTTGGAGCTATCGTGTGAACAAACAAATAAAATATTCCTGGATTCAGATGATGATCCGGATCACAACCAAAATCCCAATGGATTGTTCTTTGGGCCCTACCCCTCCAATAAATTTCAGCAAAATCCGTTCTTAACTTTTGAGTAATCCTGCTAACCGACAGACAAACAAACAAACCAAAGCAGACAAAAACATAACCTCCATGGCAAAGGTAATTATACAAAACATTAATGAATTGCTGAACACAGAGAATGAAAGTAATGCAAGTATAAGTGGCTGGGGAATGGCTGGGAGAAGGAGGGTTGTGAAAAGAGAGGAAGAAATCAGTAGGATGAAAGTGGTGGAAGCGATGAAGAAAGTTAAAATGGGGAAAGCCCCAGTAATTGATGGAGTGTGTGGTAAAATGCTGAAGCATGGGGGAGAGATAGTAATAGAGGGATGTGGAAGCTGTGCAGATTGGCCTGGGAGGAAGGTAGAGACCCGGAGGATTGGAAGTCAGGTATAATTATTCCCCTATACAAAGGAAAAGGGGAAAAAGAAGTGTGTGGTAATCATAAGGGCACTTGCCTTCTTAGTGTAACAGGAAAAGTATATGGTAGGATATTTAATGACAGAGTTCGGGAAATAACAGAGGAATTAGTCGGAGAAGAACAGGGAGGTTTTAGGAAGGGAAGAGGTTGTGTAAACCATATAATCATTCTTTGATCTTTAATGGAAAAGTTCCTAGAGAAGGGAAAGAAGTTGTATACAGCCTTCATGGATCTGGAGAAAGCATATAACAGGGTGGATAGACAAGGATTGTGGAAAGTATTAAGAATATATGGAGTAGATGGGAAGTTGTTGAAGGCCGTGAAAAGTATGTAGGCCTATGAGGGAGCTATAAGGCCGCAGTGCGTGTGGATGGCGAACTGAGTGAATTTTTCTATTTGAAGGTTGGATTGAAACAAGGATGTCATGTCTCCATGGTTGTTCAATCTGTATGTGGATGGTGTTATAAAAGAAATACAAGGTATGGCAGTGGATGTTGGAGTGGCCCTAGTGAGAGAGGGCAGTGTTTGGAAACTCCCTGTACTGTTGTTTGCAGATGATACTGTGTTGTTGAGTGAAGACGAAGGGGAGCTGCAAGGCTCGGTAGATGAGCCTGGGAGAGTGCGTAAGAAACGGAATCTAAAGGTGAATGTAGAGAAGAGTAAAGTGCTGGTCTTCGAGAGAAGTGAAGTCAGTGAATGTACAGTGAGATTGGATGGGGAGGATATGGAGAATGTGAGTGCATTTAAGTACTTGGGTAGTGTGATGAGTAAGGATGGAAGTCTGGAGGGTGAAGTGCTTCAAAGGGTGCAGCAGGGAAGAAAGGTTGCTGGTACCTTGAAAGCAGTGATAAGAAACAAGGAAGTGAGCATGGAAGTGAAAAAGTTGCTACATGACAGTATTGTGATACTAACTCTAACATACGAAAGTGAAGCCTGGACCCTGTTGGAAGTCAAGAAAGAGAGTATTTGAGAGGAGCATGTGGAGTCACATGGAGAGGCAGACTAACAAATGAGGAAGTGAAGGAGCATTGTGGTGTGGATGTGGATGTGATAGGAAGCGTTAGGAGAAACACATTAAGGTGGTTTGGGCATGTGGAGAGGCTGGAGAGTGAGAGACTGACGAGGAGAGTGTATGTGAGTGAGGTGGAGGGGAGGAGAGGGAGGGGGAGGGGGAGGCCGAGGATGAGATGGAGGGATGGAGTGGAGAGGTATATGAGAGAGGGGTGTGTGAGCTAGGAGCAGGGCAGTGAAATGGCGGGGCACAGAGCGAGATGGAGGTGATTTGTTTGTGGCCACCCCTAACAGGATTGAGGCGTCTGGCAAATAGATAGATTGATAGACAGATGTTACTTTTCCCGTTAGGTGTGAATCCCTGTGGTCAGCCTACTCACAGGGACATATAAATAATCGCCTGGTATTACTAGGAGTTCATAAACTGCAGTGAGAAAAATTTCAGTTACTACTTACTGCAGGGATAAAAGAGTACTGTACGCTCTGACATAAAGCTGTGGTTTTCCCATAACTTTTTACACAATTATTATATTAAAATTATGCCAACTGTATAAAGCA
The DNA here is from genome assembly GCA_018397915.1 of Birgus latro. Taxonomy (NCBI): domain Eukaryota; kingdom Metazoa; phylum Arthropoda; class Malacostraca; order Decapoda; family Coenobitidae; genus Birgus; species Birgus latro. The sequence continues at coordinate 62,310 of JAGKTI010002789.1, forward strand.
CGGTAATATTCACATTTATGATATTTACGCCAAGTATGCCAATACTGTTGTAAAATAATCGAGAAAAAATTGTAAAGGATGCAATGCTAGAATTAACCTCCAATTCCCTTAAAAATACAACCATTATGACATCCCTTTCAGTTCGATGACGTGTTTTATTGACATTTTTGCTACCTTCAGACAAATTCAATCAGCTTTTAGGAGACCTCTTGTAATGAGCGGGTAAATGAAGACCATATCTAATCCTCCAGTTCGAAAAGTCTCTGCTACTGCCAAATAATTTTTTTTTTTTAACTTAGGGCAAACACCTAGTATTGAAGAGGTAAATGAAACTACAGTATATCTAATTCCTCCAGTCAGTAAATTCTCTCTAAAGCTAAAAAAAAAAAATTGTCTGATGGTGGCAATAACAAATAATAAAGAAGAAAATTACGTAATCAGAGCAAAATTATTAAAACTGCCCGCCAAAAGCCATACTGAGGTAGCGTTCGTGCCATAGACTGTTCACCCGCGTCATGATGATCAGGTTGGGTGTGCGCTGCCTCTCATGGCCGTGGTCAATTAACAGCAGGCCACGCGTCGCATCACCCTGCAAGAAATTAAAGGCGGTTAATCATCATCATCACTGTCGTCGTCGTCGATAACACTACCACCACCACCACCAATACCACCATCATCATCATTATTGTCGTCTTAAACCTCTTTCCTACTTACACTGGGTGGTAGGTATCCGGACAGAGGAACAGTCAAGTACAGTGAAAAGGAAACCTATGGAGAGTGCCTATTCAAAATGGGCCTCACATCCATCCATAAAGTGTTTATATAAATCAAGTTCTATTATGTGAACACACACACACACACACACACACACACACACACACACACA
>JAGKTI010002790.1:0-18241 GCA_018397915.1 Birgus latro
ATTTGATGACCAAGTATGTGTCTGAAAAACAGTCTGAAAACAGTAGACATCTTATAATGTGAACTGAACACAAAAGAGGGTAAGAAAAAGACAAGGAAATGTTTGAGACATTGAAAATACTATTACATGGGAAACTAGCTAGCAGAAAAAAAAAAAATTATAAAAAGAAGCAATTTGAGAGGATGAATTGAGTAGGTCTATGTGTGACAGAAAGATTTGGATGGCAAAGAAGCTGTGTGTATTAGATTAAGGTCAGAGACACAATGCAATCAAGTTAAACAAAAACTGTAGTGAGATACTGAACTACAGTAAATATCTACTTTATGTGTTAGACAAAATAAAAAGATAAGAGGCTGACTATTAAAAAAATAAATAAATAAATAACATTAGAGGATCAACTAGATAGTTCAGTAAAAGACAGTAGGATGACTGGTACAAAAAAATAATAAATAAATAAAAAATAAATAATGTGTCAAATGATTCAGTAGAGATAAAGTATGAGACAGGACAAAGATCAGCAATAAAACAAAACATAATCTCCACTTGACACAAGGGCCAAACCACCTGAGACCACAGATGGAAAATGAAACTCTGGGAACGGAGATTGATGAGCAGCTTTCCTCTCACCCCAAATTTAAAAGTGCACAATATATACAGCAGGGAGGTAACAGAATTAACCAGCACCCCTAATACCACCATCAACATCTACAGCTCCTTCAAGCACATGACATTTTGTATTTCATTCTTGATTTTACCAAACAGTATTTTCTGGCTTACAAGTGATTTTTTAAACTAGAGCAGTTAGATAAAGCACTCATCAACCCCACCAACATGGCAGGACTTCTCAAGTTAAATTAAACCATTTGGAGGTATACAATATAGTATCATCAAAGCTGAGGTGAGGCAAGCTGTGGCGCAAAAGAATAAAACATACAGTAAAGTGGATTGGAAGCAGAGGCATGGAGCAAGCTGAGAGGTGGAAGAGTTTTATGTAGAAAGGAAGAAAGGGTGAGATTAGTACCATATGACAAAGTAAGAAGAGTGAATGAGGAATTTGGAAGGAATTTGAGTGTAATGTGGAGGGAATGTAAGTAAATGTTCTGGAAGGAGGTAAAGAGAGTTGGATAGGGTGATAAAGAAGTAGTGGGGGAGTGAAAGATAAAAATGGTAGATTGATTGTGGAGAAGGGAGAAAAAGTGAGCATATGGACAGAACATTTTATGAAACTGTTAAACACAGAGAAAGAAAGAAATGTGAGTATAAGTGGCTGGGCAATGGCTGGGAGAAGGAGGGTGGTAAGAAGGAAGGATCAGCAGGATGGAAGTAGTACAAGAAATGAAAATGGGGAAAGTCCCTGGAATTGACAGAGTATATGGTGAAATGCTGAAGCATGGAGGAGAGATAGTAGTAGAATGAATATGGAAGATGTGCAGATTGGCCTGGGAGGAAGGCAGATTCCCAGAGGGTTGGAAGTCAGGTATAATTATTTACCTGTACAAAGGTAAGAGAGAAAAATAAGTGTGTGGTAATCATAGAGGCATTTGTCTTCTTAGTGTAATAGGCAAAGTATATGGCAGGATATTTAATGACAGAGTTAGGGGCAGAACAGAGGAATTAGTTGGAGAAGCACAGGGAGATTGTGTAGATAAGATATTCATCCTTAGGTCTTTAGTGGAAGAGTTTCTAGAGAAGGTAAAGAAGTTGTATGCAGCCTTCATGAATTTGGGGAAAGCATATTACAGAGTGGATAGACAAGGAATGTGGAAAATACAGGAAGGTGCTGAATGCCGTGAAGAGTTTGTATGAGGGTACTAAGGCCGCAGTGCATGTGGATAGTGAACTGAGTGAATTTTTCTATCTGAATGTTGAATTGAAACAGGGATGTGCCATGTCTCCATGGTTGTTCAATCTTACATGGATGGGGTTATAAAAGATACAAGGCAGAGCAGTGGATGTTGTAATGAGAGAGGGCAGTGTTTGAAAACTTCCTGTATTGTTGTTTGCAGATGATACTGTATCGTTCAGTGAAGGGGAAGGGGAACTGCAAGGTTTGGTGAATGAGTTCGAGAGACTGTGAAAGTTACGGAGCCTAAAGGTGAATATAAGGAAGAGCAATGTTATGGTCTTCGAGAGAAATGAAGTTACTGAATGTACAGTGAGGTTGGATGATGAAGAAATGGGAAATGTAAGTGCATTTAAGTACAGTACTTGGGTAGTGTGATGAGTATGGATTGAAGTCTGGAGGATGAAGTGCTTGGAAGGGCACAACAAGGAAGAAAGGTTTCTGGTTCTTTGAAAGCAGTGATAAGAAACAGGGAAGTGTGCATGGAAATAAAAAAGATGCTGCATGACAATATTGTGATACCGACTCTAACATATGGAAGTGAAGCTTGGACCTTGTTGAAAGGACACAAGTCAAGAGCGAGTGCAAAGAAAATGAGTTATTTGCGAGAAGCATGTGGAGCTACAAGGAGAGACAGACTGACAAATGAGGAAGAGAAGGAGCATTGTGGTGTGGATGTGGATGTGACAGAAAGAGTTAGGAGAAATACACTGAGGTGGTTTGGTTATGGGGAGAGGATGGAGAGCGAGACACTAACGAGGAGAGTGTATAAGTGAGGTGGAGAGGAAAGCCAAGGATGAGATAGAGGGATGGTGGAGAGATGGAGTGGAGAGGTATATGAGAAAGAAGGGTGTGAACTGGCAGGAGGGCAGTGAAATGGCAGGGGACAGGGTGACATGGAGGCGATTTGTCTATGGCCACCCCTTACAGAATTAAGGCATCTGGCAATAGAGATAGATAGACAGAAAGGTATCTCATCAGTGACAACAACTATAGTTGGTGTTTTTATCTGAGGGAATTGGGTCCTCAAAACTTCAATACTTAGTAGTGGTTACATATAATTTGATGAGCCTTAGTTTTGACAGATGAATGAATCTCCCTGGTTACTAATCAAACTTATCCTCCATTCTGACAACACATGGCCATCAGCTAAGTGAATATAAGTTACAGATCTTTGTCAGATGAAAATAAATTGACTATAGTCATAAAAAATAAATAAATAATGCTCAGAAGGCACAGTGACGCCATGCCTTTACACTGACCCTGTCCCAAGACTATGACCTCTGATTCATCTGCATCTTAATCAAACTACTTTTTCCCAACTCACACACAATGTAGCCTATGTTCTAAATCTGACTGCGACTGGATCAGGCATCCCCGACACATACTGCCAACACATGCACATACATAGATACATAAGCAGAAATGGACTCAGTCACAACAGCCAAGCCACTGATGTTACCAGCTCCCAAGCTCATATCACTTAAATATAATGGGTCAATTCCATGTATGACTTTTTCATTCATTCATCATCTAATCCAGCATTGCCCCATGAGGAGCATAGGAGCCCAGGGCTATGCAAGTTGGTCCTGACATTTAAGATGACAGTGACAAGCTTCATTCATCCCCAAATGGCAGCTCTTGGATATAAACCTGCACTGGCTCAATCCGACTGAAACACCTAAATTACCCACTAAACCACCAGGTGCCATAATTTGGTTACCGGGTATATGATTACTACCCAGCGCAGTAAATGAATTCCTGGTGTACAGGAAACCATTTGGCGTGTCACTCAGTGTACAGTCACTACTCGTAGACAGAAGGAAGAGGAAAGAATGAAGGAAAGAAAGACAGAAGAGGAAGGCATGAAAGAAGGAAGGAAGAGGGGAAAGGGCAGGCACCCAAGAGCAGCATTACATCAAGTGAGTGGATGGTGAGTGCCCCCACCTACCAATTACGACAAATGACCTAAATACTGTAGCAAGAGCAGAAAAGAAACCCAAAGTAAACTCTCCCTTTTGTGCTATATGCTTGCAATACATGTATGTTGGTAATGTACTCATATGTACTAGGGATACAGTCATTATATCCCCATGCCAATATTGTACAGCAAGTAGAAGCTTCTAGCTGTCTACCTCCACTCCTTTTCATCAATTTTTTAGCCATGGGAAATATATGGGTCATATTCTTTGACCTTTATTCCTAGGGATAATGGCCTTATTTAAACACTGTTGCAAAATAGTAAGGGATAGTAAAATATTTATGCTAGTAAAATTATATCATGAATATCAACAGCGGTTATGAATGATATCCAAATTACTAAAAGTTTTACAGTATTAGTAATGGTGCAAAGATATAAATAATTTATACTGCTAGTGGTATAATATTAGCTCTTCGTACCAAAACACTTCCTAATATTTCATTATTAGACAATCATCAAAACCATCAATCCTTCCTGGCCCTTTTACTCCATCAATAAGAATGAAAATACAACTACTGTTATCTCTTCTGCTATACTGTGTAGCTAACAACTAAAACAGTATCATCCATTATCACTGTTGGAACACAGCCAATTTTCAAAATCCTTTTACGGTACTCCTACCAATCTAGCCCCTTCAGCCTAATGAGTCACTCCTAAGCAGAACGAACTCATGACCCCAGCTAGTATAAAATACAAAGAATATATTGTCTGTGCTCATGAAAGAGTTAAGCAGAATATATCTGAACCTCTTCAGCTCAAGGAATCTCTCCTTGGCTGTGGAAAACTGCCAGACACCAGCTTGAATAAGTACATTTGACAGCCTAAAAGACAACCACTTGTCACCATTACTAGAATATCAATAAACATAAATCAACTATATTTTACCTTCAACCACCCATCATAACTCCTACCTTTCCAACACCTCTCACCACTGCTCCCATAAATATTTATCAAAATACTCCCTTACAAACATCTATCATCAATACTCCCTTAACCATCTATCACCACAATTTCTTTTCAAAATCTATCACCAACATCCAAATACCAAACTATAATAACCACCATCTATTATATAAATATATAAATAATCATTCAAAAACTAGCAACACATGCTTCTCTATCGACTGAATGCTGTGAGACATAAAACAATAAACTTAAATAAATGAACTTGCTATAGTTTTTTTTTTTTACTGAACTCAGATAAACAATCCCACTTCCCATAGGATACAACCATCTCTTAACACAAATGGTACTCCACCCAATCTTTTTTTTCTTCTGTGCCTTAATCCATTACTAGGTACTGGCTGCTCTAATGTGTCATTTTCAGGATCTTTTTATCCATCAGATTTTCCACCAAAACCAAGCTCTATCTCATTTTATTCCATGCCATCTTTTCAGTTCATCTTCTTCCACCAAACCATGGTCTCTCATGTCTCGCCCAATGCCATCTTTCCATCATATCTCCCCCAGACAAATCAAGTGCCCTTATATCTTATTTTTCAGCATCTCTCCATTTAGATCTGTCCATCGTGTCTTCGTCTATCAAACTAACTTCCCTAAACTCACACCACGTCATCTCTCCACCTGAATCTATGTCACTCCTGAGGATTTCCTCCCTATAAGAAATCTCAACAGGCTCATCCTAATCCCTACTCACCAGTTATCATTATTACTGAATCACCACTACCCTAGTCTCTCTACACACATCTCACAATACCAGTGCAGTTCTTCACTAAGGTTTTTTTTTTTCTCTCTCTCTCTCTCAATCCTATACTTGTCTTACCTGTGTCTGCTAGTGAAGGTGAGGCAAGCAGGAGCAGAAACAGGAAAGTGAGCAGAGGTGGCCACATGGTCATCTGTAACGTCACTACTCTACACCATCCCGCCTGTAATGATATAAAGTTAAACACATTTAGAACATATCTAGACAACTGAGGAATATCATGAACACCTTCAATCAGTAGCTATAATGTACAGTACATACTGGAAACTGACCAAAAAATAAATAAACAAAATAAATAAACCAGTACAGTACAATAAATGCAAAGAATGTTAGGAAATGGCATTTTGTACACACTTAGTGCTGAACACATGAAAAGACCTGGAACTCATACAGTAGCTAACTGTGCTGAAAACTGAGGGAAAACACACACACACACACACACACACACAAATTCCACATAAAAAAACTAAGACTTGTTTCAGATAGCTGAGAAACCTTCTGCAGCCTTAATTATGGCAGATTCAAAACAGCTGGAAAAAGCATAAGATACAACATTACCTAAAATTTAAAGGGTTACACTATCGTATCCTACAACAGCTTGAATTTAATCTTGTATTTAGTATATAATTCCATCCATTTGCTGGGCCAACACTTTTAGCCCCTTAAGTTTAATGGAATGTTTTACTGACTTAATCTTTCTACATCCAGGTAATTTTGTTCAGCTCCGGGGAGACCTTTCGTAGTGAAAGGGTGAATGAACGCTATATCTCACTCCTTCATTTCAAAAAGCATCTCTGAAGTTAAATGAAACTTATGGAGACAGCAAAACTACAGTGAAAAATACACTGCACGATTGAAGGAGTTAAGCTCAAATGCCTCTCCCAACCCACTATCTTATGTTATACAAGCATATGCTATGGCACTACAATAAACTTTAACTGGTACCAGTAACAGACATAAATATATAATGACCAATCCTGGAATGACCTGACAGCATCAGTGAGCATAAAACAATTCCTTTAACCCTTAGCTGGTGGCAACAGTTGCTAAGAAGCACTTAAAAAAAAAAAAAAATTGTCTTTATCTAGATGCCCCCAGCCACAGGATTGGAACATAAAGATAGTTACACCACATTATGTAAGGTTTTAACATATACAGTATAATCTACAAACAGACTCTACTGCATGTAAGGATGTTACTGGTACATAATCTATATACAGACTCTGCCGCAATGTGGAACAGTTGCTATATTTCAATAACAGCAAAAAGGGTGTTGCAAGCATCTGGTTGGTGGTGTGGTATGAGATGATTGTAGGCTTCTTTACTATGTCTTGTTAAATGACCAAACCTAAAAAGGTATACATCTCCCCAACATTAGTTTCCTTCCACATCTGATCTCTACTCTTTCTCATCATTTTCCCCTTTCTTCTCTTGTCTTCACACACCTTGGCAGCATATTTGTTTGTTTCTCACACTATATTTTCAGTTATATCCCTGTCTACAAGACATAAAAATCTCCAGTGGGTCCTGAGGATTTTGCATAACTACTTTGAACTCCGTGTCTCCAGTAAATGGCAATCGTTCTCTACTAATAGAAGAATGACTCAACCACCCAACTGGAGACTGTCATCAATGCCAACAGCTTCCAAACTTGAGAGATTATCATCTGGCTCCTCTGCAATCTCAAGTTGTGATTCATCACCACTATCAGTGTCATCACCATCACTATCTGATGAAGAATCACTACTAATATCATCGATGAAATCATCATTCAAATCCTGATCTAGAAAAAGTTGTATCTCATCATCACTAATGTTCCTACATGTGTGGGACATGATAATGTCTACAATATCCAAATATCAAAAGAAAATTAGAAATTGAGGTCTACAAGAGAAACAAAGGAGTGTTGTATCCCCTCTAAGAGCTGCGAACAGACTGATTGAGTCACTGAGTGAGCAACCATATATAAGGCACCTGCAACCCGTATGTTGCTAGTTAAGGCTATTTGAGTCTTTAAGGCACTTACACATTGCCAACTATACTGTACATAGTCTCTCTTAAGATTTACAGAGGACAACTTTTGTGGAGAAGTGTCTATACAGGCTGTAGTTTCCTCACAATTTTTCAGCAGATTTTGCACAGTCTATATATACAGTAGTTCCACTGCCGGCTAAGGGTTAATCCACTGACATATTTAGTTTCATTCTTTCTATCTATGTATCTACTGCCAGACACCTTAATCCCATAAGGGGTGGCCACCAACAGATCACCTCCATGTCATCCAGTCCCCTGCCATTTCACTTCCCTGCTCCCAGCTCACACCTCCCCACATTTCATATACCTCTCCATTCCATCCCTCCATTTCATCCTTGGCCTCCCCCTCCCCCTCCTAACCTCGCTCACATACACTCTCCTCGTTAGTCTCTCACTCTCCATCCTCTCCACGTGGCCAAACCACCTCAAAGTATTTTTCTTAATGCTTTCTATCACATCCACATCCACACCACAATGCTCCTTCACTTCCTCATTTGTCAGTCTGTCTCTCCACATATATAACTCCATATGCTCCTCTCAGATAACTCATTTCCACTGCTCTCATTCTTTACTTGTGTCCTTTCAACAAGGTCCAAGCTGCACTTCCATATATTAGAGTCGGTATCACAACACTGTCATGCAGCGACTTTTTTACATCCAAGCTCACTTCCCTGCTTCATATCACTACTGTCAAAGAACCAGCAACTTTTCTTCCCTACTGCACCCTTTCAAGCACTTCACTCTCCAAACTTCCATCCTTACTCATCACACTACCCAAGTACTTAAATGCACTCACATTTTTCATTTCCTCATCATCCAACCTCCTGTACATTCAGTGGCTTCTTTTCTCTCGAAGACCATAACTTTACTCTTCTCTACATACACCTTTAAATTCTGTTTCTTACACACACTTCTAAACTCATTCACCTAGCCTTGCAGTTCCCCTTCAACTTCACTTAACAATACAGTACCATCTGCAAACAACAGTATAGGAAGTTTCCAAATGATGCCCTCATTCTTTAGCAATGTTCCAACATCCACTGCCCTGCCCTGTATCTCTTATATAACTCCATCCATATACAGACTGAACAACCATGGAGACAAGACATACCCCCGTTTCAATCCAACATTCAAAGAGAAACATTCACTCAATTCACTATCCACACAAACTGCAGCCTTAGCCCCCTCATATATACTCTTCACAGCATTCAACAACCTCCCATTTACTCCATAATGGCATATTCTTAATATATTCCACATTACTTGTCTATCCACCCTGTCATATGCTTTCTCCAAATCCATGAAGGCTGCAACCCTCTTTCCCTTCTCTAGAAACTTTTCCACTAAAGACCTAAGAATGGATATCTGATCGACGCAATCTGTTCCCTTCCTAAATCCTCCCTTTTCTTCACCAACTCATTCCTCTGTTATTTCCCTAACTCTGTCAATAAATATCCTACCATACACTTTTCCTATTACACTACGAAGACAAATGCTCCTATGATTACCACTATGATTACCACAGCCAGAAAACTGTATTCAATTTAGGACAGACCGACCTCTATTAGTGAGGAGGTCAATGGAGGATATATCTAATTCCTACAGTTTGAAAAGTCTCAAAAGCTAAATAAATTTTTTTGGGGGGGAAAAAAAAAAAGTTTTCAGCTTCAAAAGATTAACCTCTCAACTGTTGTGAGTTCCTCTTAACTGGTTAAGAGTGTGTGGCATTAGTTAGGGGGAAAAAGTTCTTCATTTTCAGCTAAAATGTTCATCTAGTGTTTTTAATCTATTTCCTGCAGTGGGTTTCTCTGAGCTAAAGTAATCACTCACATCAGCCACAATAAAATACTGCTAAGGTTTGCATTTTGCAGTCAAAGTTTTAACTATGAAAACTATTCTGAATTACTGCATGACTGGATATGGTGGCCAAATATGAACAAAACACACCACAATGTATAAGTTTTCATGTGAATGCAAGGAAGGGGGGGGGGGGAATGTATTTTTTTTTTCAGCCCCTTGAATTTTGGACTGGGAAAAAAAAAAAAATCCTTCACTTCTCTACATAAGTATCCAACCACCTGCTATCCTAGTTAGACTAACAATCACAACAAAGATTCAACAGAATCCACGGTAGGGTACTGTAGTACAGGGGATCGACACGCTGTATGTATGTGTGTATGCTTAGACAACTCTACCTATGCTGAATTCCTTTATTCAGCTCAACACTCTGAGCAGTATTAAATATAATTCACTGGCTCTGGTTATTTATGAAGTTGACAAGTAATTCAGTAAATCTGAGCAGAAAGTTAATATTCTTATCATTATTGTACTCTACTAAGCACATGCTCAAAGACAGATGATGCAAGAAACTCTAGGAAAAAAAGTCTTAATTCAAAATACAGTATAGTATAACTATATGTGGAACTAACTACCATAATAATCTTTCCATTACAAAATGTTTGCAAATACCATTATCTTTGCTTCCATAACATTACTGAGCCCATAATGACTAATTCTGACTTTTTTTTTTTTCACACATGAATTCGGACAATTTCATGCTGGCCCCACCAGCATAGATTTTGGTGCCAGGATGGGATGGGGTTCAACCTATGCTAGAGGGTACAGGGCACTGCGGTTCCCAGGCTGCCACTTCCGCAAAACTGAGAGGGGCCCAAACCTGCGAGTAGCACCCAGGAGGCTGCCCTATCAATGGGTGTATACTGGTGGGGAAGTTACAGTGCCACGGCACGCCTGGAGGGTGTCCCTGTAGCTGTCCTGGCAGGGTGCCCCAAGGCCACTGCTACAGCTACTGGTCACAGCTGGTGAGCTATGGGTCCCAGGTCCCATGCCTAGGCCTGGGACTGTGCAGGTGGGTGACTTGCAAAAATATGTTAGTCATTGACAAATCCCTCCTGTTCACCATAAATGGTGACAGTGCAAGTATATTTAAGTGCAGCTGGTTGTGGTGTCTGAATGCTATCTGTCTCAATGTATGATGATTTTTTTCTACACACTTCTAGTTTTCTCATAAAAATCTGATGAACACAGTACTGTAATTTCATCCAACCATCATCTAATCCTGTGTTGCTCCATAAGGAGCGCAGGAACCCGGGGGTAGGCAAGTTGGTCCTGACATTTTAGATGACAGTGACCAGCCTCACTCATCCCTGAGTGGCATTACATGAGCAATAAACCCCAACCACCCCTTGGATATAAACCTGCACTGACTCAATCTGATTGGAGTGCCTCAACTGCCCACTAATCCACCAGGCACCAAAATTTAGTTACCGGTATATGATTACCACCCAGCATAGTAAATGGTTTCCTGGTGTATAGGAAACCATTTGGCTTATCACTCAGAGTAGAGTCACTCACAGACAGAAGGAAGAGGAAAGATTGAAGGATAGAAAGACAGAAGAGGAGGGAAGAAAGCAAAGGGCAGGAACCCAAAAGCAGCACTACTTTGAGTCTGTGGATGGTGAGCACCCTCACCCACCACAGTATTTAACTACTTGAATTCCTTAAAATAATTCATGGAGAGCTGTGCAAGAAAAATTCTGAACTTAATCAGTGCAATCATCCACCTGTATTTTTTCAACAGAATGACACAAGCCTGCTGCCCCAGCAATCTTTTATCAACCATCCTGCTAACTAGTACAGTGGCACTGGGAAAAATGCTAGCACCAGTGAATAAACACAAGTGGGCTGTTTCAGGCACAAACCCTCACTACTCATCCAGAAAGCTCATTAGTTAATAGTAGTAGCATAGCTACAATTTTCTCAACTTGATTGCTTGAGTGAAAAAGAATGTGCAGACTGAAAAACATGTACCATAAGTAAGGAACTGGTTAATGTACAGCAGCTAGAGAACTAGAATCAGTCAGTGGGTCCAAATGTTTAATCTGGGTATTGCCTTTGTCGGTCAATATTACACACTGTGCTTTGAAAGGTGTTTTGGGACTCTGTTATGCTAAATTTTGTGTGGCTGAGAAGTATGATCAATATTAGTCAATCACGTCCAGTTATAAGAGATGCAGGTATAACTGGCTATTATGGATCACACTTCACTATGCATTCTTCATCATTCTTGCAAAACAAACCTTCTTTTGCCTCAGGTAATATCTCATCAGAAATTAATTTCATTTGCATGCGCACTATAAGAATAAAAATTACCAGAATGTGGGATATATCAACTGGCAAAAGGATATCCCCCATATTTGAGAGTTGTCCAAAAAACAAATTGACCCTAGTATCAGTATACTGATTTCCAATGAAATATGTTTATATCCACTAGTACTGAACATAAGGACGAGAAGGAGGGACAGTGTGACGAGACTTATGAGAGAGGGGTGTGTGAGCTGGAGGGAGAGCAGTAAAAATGTCAAAGGATACAGTACATGGAGATGATCAGTCTGTGGTCACCCCTTACGGGATTATGGCATCTGGCTATAGACGGACAAACAGAACACAAGCTACAAAACTCCTACTGCAGCTGCTCATCAATCCTGTCAGTACAGTAAGTTAAGTGAAAATACAGCAAACTAACTGACTGAACAAATAAAAGACAATGTATTACCTAAATATGCAGTACTTGTCCTAACATAATTCATCCAAATTTAGACAAATTAAGAACGGTATATCACCATGGCAATGAAGATCAGCTCAGGGTTCTCCCACCAAGACTAAGCATTGTCACTGCTTGCTGGGTTCTAAATTTTTTTCAACTTATAATAGCTCTACCAAAGACAATGTCAACTTTCTAAATTCACCATTCAAATCTTCCTTACTTATCCCAGTCTTTGAATGAGCAGATACAAATCCTCCAAACACCATAAAGTAAAGGAGTGCTACTGTATATGATACTTTCTGACCAGTACTCCTCACACATACAGCACTAACCTCAATATGAAAGAAACCCATAATGCCCTTCATACAAGATCAGGCCACCAGCCAGGAAAATTTCCATAGTAAGCTATATCCTGTATGCATCATCCGATGTCTCTTACAACCAATTGCTAATTACCTTCATGACAAGATTAAAAATTTAAAATAAGACACACCTGCTTTCCTATCATAACTACTTCCCTCAATGAAGTACATTTCTAAGCATAATGAAAAGTATGAAAACCTTTTCACATGTAATGCACTCACATGAACAAGTTATCTAGCCCAACCTTGACTGTCATAAACTAACCACATATAAATACATCAGATGCAATGAGGCACAGGATCTCTCACTTCTAGAGGCAACAGCATGACCTTCATACTCAACATGATACAGCAAGCTCAGATGTAGAAAAAAAAAAAAAAAAAACATTCAGCAACTGTCACTCGCTAAGATCAGATGCTGTCTCGGTTCACTAAATTCAGTGCCACCGTAGCGTTAATAGACATCGCAGTGCAAGATCCATCTACAGGATTATTCCGCAAGCCACTACCTTTAAGACCTCTCAAACAAATCGCAGATGTTCTGCACTAAAAATAATTACCGAAATTGTTGGTAAAGGCCACGAAGTTTAGACGATGCTACAACCAAAACATAATATCTGACATTTCCTGATAATTATGAAGAACAAATTCACATTTTCGTATACAACTACGTAGCTGATTCATTCACAAGTTTGTCCTCTAAAGTACATTAATAATAGAGGTAGTAATAGAGGACGTACCATGGCATCCCCGCGAGCCGCCACAACACACCTCACGTCCACCCGAGCTGGGAATCAACTGTAAACAAAGTGACAGCCAGGCCCACATGAGCCGCGGGATGCGCACCCACGCCGCCTCGACCACCGCCGCCAATTTTCAAATATGAGGTCTCTGACAGAGCTTTGGCTTTATTGCCAATTAGTGGTAGAATTATGTCAGTTAATGAACCTGTAATATGATAAGGTTTTTCATTAACTTTTCATGGTTCTGGTTGTGGTTCTGGGTCGGGGAGAATGCATTCGTATTGGCCATTCGGCTTCCCGTACTGACTGATTATTGTTTTATAGGTTTTCCTTTTTCTTTTTCACAAAATTTCATATATTATCGTTTTCACTCCGTTGTTTGGTATGGTTAAGGTTTGCCGTGGGATGTTCATTTCTTAAAAATTAAACAACACTATACTGTACGAATATATATATATATATGAACACTCAAAGATAAGATTATGAGGGGAAATTTGTCCACTGTAGTGGATTACACATCTTACGGGAAGGAGAACGGTTTACGTTTGTAAATGGAGGCATGTGAATATTTCTTACTTATTAATAAAGACAAGAGAAATAAAACTATAAAACTACAGTTCATTTACCCTACCATGTTGATAAAATCCCAGCAACGAGTGGAGGAAATGTTACTCTAAAAGTGGGAGGTAGGAGAGCGAATGTTTGAAAGCTACTCTTTGTCAAGCGATTCGCACCTATAAGGTGTTCTGTTACAGGCCACTTGGGTGCGTGCTTGAACTCCGTAACTTTTGCATCAACCACAGGCCCTCAGTAAAATAAATTACTGGGATACCTAAATTTTCCACTACATTTCGTATAATGCTCGCACGCAGAGATGACGGGACCAGTGTTCACACTAACAGGCTTCATTCGATGCCCAAGCGCTTACTGTCGCAGAGGTAGAGCAGGGTCAGCACTCAGCAGGCGCTATCATATCAGTACAAATTACTGGGATACCTAAATTTTCCACTACATCTCGCATAGCTCGCACACCGAGATGACGGGACCAGCGTTCACACTAACCTGCTTCTTTCGATGCCCAAACGCTTACTGCCGCAGAGGTAGAGCAGGGTCAGCACTCAGCAGGCGCTACTATCAGTACTGACTCTCGTACTAAACAAAATTGCCAAATCCAAATTCAGAAATATAAGTAAACTTTGTGACATTACTAAGCAAATAAAAAACAAAAATGTGCCAAAATATGAAGAATGTTGCTAAAACATTGTAACAAGCTGTAAACTATTGGTAGAGTTAGCTTATCCAAGACATTTAAAATTATCGCTAAACTTAACATAAAAAATGCAGACTTGGCAATTATGTGATCAGTTGTAACAAACAGGTTCATAACCGGAATGGTTTAGACTTCATAAAATCTTTCTTTGTATAAGTTAAGCAACTATTAATTTTTTAATAATTCAATCTGCAGATTCTGTTTCCCCTTTTTACTTTCTTTTTTTCTGAGTAAGATCTTCACACTTCATGCTTCTCAGGGAAAGCTTGTGTCCCTGCCCTGAAAATGAAAATCAGCAGTGATTATGCAGATTATTCCTAAACTCTGGTTTTCACCAAAGTTTTTTCTTATACAGTACCATGTAATTACAGATTTACTCGACAGGACAACGTGAGGTTGGCAATGATACAAAAGGGTAAATGTGAGTATAAACAAAATATGGAAGGTACAAAACTGCCCTTCTTCCACTTATCTCAATCACCTGCAGAGGAGGGTAGGGTAACTCATATTGTAAACTTAGTCAAACTGCAGTACATCGTAGATGGAAGTGGCAGTGTAGCAAGTGGTGGAGACTGGAACCCAGTTGGTGGACTACAATACAGTATTATCAAGACCGAGGTTTACTTCAGTGCTTGTAAATCTTTTACAATAAACGACTTTTGGGGGACACAGTGATACTGTATGTGATTCACAATACCTGTTCATTATATGGCCCATGTTTATGCTGTAGGCTGTAAAGTGCTGTATTGCATTGGTGGGACAATAGTTGACAGGCTGCATCTAGTTTCATCTCCGACTCATAGGTAATACCTGTGAAATAAAGACCTTTGTTCTGAACCTCCTTATCTCATATTAAACCCTTCAATTAAATTTATATATTTTTTTTCATGCACAACCTATGGATAATATTCTGCTTAGGGGAAACCAGCTCAAAAAGTCTCTCCAAAACAAAACACAAACATCTAGTAGTTACAAGTATAAAATGACATCACCAGTTTAATGCGGCTATTGCTAATTGAAATGCTACTCCTGACTGATCACTTCAAGAAATTCTGAAACACAAAAGATTACTATTATGGGTTACACTACATGCCATCTATCTTAAGGCTGCAGCAGTCCATAGTACTACAGTGTCTGCATCAGCATTGTTACTGTTGAGCAGTTTAATTCAAAAGGATTTCAAATAAAACTACATGAACCAAAGAAGTTTTTCTTGTTTTAGAAAGTAATCAACGGCACTCAGGTTTCTCCACGAAACATAACAAATAAATTTTCAGATATTGTATCAAAACACTATGTATGTATATATATATATATATAAACTGAATCAACCATATACCTGTACACTACACTAGCACTCTCCCCAACACTATCTTACACTGGATAGCATGGAACACACAGTATAAAATTTCTCAAGACCAGGATCATCTTGTATGGCAAGTCGAAGCTGGCAGGATGCAATATTAATAATAAAGAACAGAAAGCTTATTTAAATACAATACCTAAATCTGCAAAGAGTGCTACCCTGGTTAACTCACATAGGCTCATATATCAAAACATTACCTGCAGGCATTTGGCTTTCAAGAGAAAAAGCAAAATTTCTAATGATAATTATGCCTACTAAAATGATGGAACAGCAGGAAGCTTTACCCATAGTATGTCAACTAAAAACTCTGAACATAAAAAGTTCCATACAAAATGACATAACTCTTGTTTAAAATATGTGAAAAATATATTATGGCAGGTAAAATCATTTCTGCTCCGCAATACTTACCCTCACCAGTCAAATGAAACATAATGATACCTGTGTTGTAATTCTTTTATAAAATACTGTACAGTATGCTTCAAGTAATGCTTAGGTACATATACAGTATAATCCATCCATCATCCAATCCTATGTCGCCCCACAGAGAAGCGTAGGAGCCTGGGGCCAGGCAAGTTGGTCCTGACATTTAAGATGAGAGAGACCAGCCTCACTCATACCTGAGTGACATTACGTGAACAATAAACCCCAACCACCCTTTGGATATAAACCTTCACCAGCTCAATCCGATTGGAGTGCCGTAATTGCCCACTAAACCACCAGGTACCAAAATTTGGCTATATGGTTACCACTCAGTGTAGTAAATGGTTTCCTGGTGTACAGGAAACCATTTGGCTTGTCACTCAGTGTAGAGTCACCCACAGGCAGAAGGACAAGGAAAGAATGATGGAAAGAAAGACAGAAGAGGATTGAAGGAAAGAAGGTAATTATCTTTAATATATATACCTGTATATATATATATATATATGTGGGACAGGTACAGTGAATGTCACATCAAGTATACTTATAAAAAAATGGAGAGTAATACTCGAGTTACACCCATCTCCTGCATTCAGGTTGTAAACTGGTATTCTACTGCAGTGCAGAAGAATATGAGAAATAACTACAGTAGGAGAAATGGTGATCTAGCTTATCAGTTATAAAACTCCCATGTACTCCACTGACACTCATCAAAGAAAGCAAACACCTGCAGCTAAGTTTCATATCTATGGTTCAAACTCAGCATGGCAGTGGTAAACATATGTGTTTTTGTCCTCTTATCCTCCCACACATGGACTAAACACATTCCAACCTGATATCAGAGTAGACATGTATATTCAGTAGGAAAGCATTAGAAAACAAACTGCATACATCCCTTAAACTTTACACTAGATAAAGGTGTTAGTATCTCAGGAAGGAATATGGTATCCAAATTTAATCATTAAACTAATGGCAGCAAGTACAATTCACTCCTGTTTTGATATACCATATTCTTTCCTCAGATATAAACTAGCAAAATTTGGTGGAAGAGATATTAATTATGCAATTTCATACACCCAAACACTTTGGCCAGGTCATAAAAATTAAAGTGCTAAAAGTTGACATGCAGTACTTGCATAAAATCTTACCCACTATCACAGACTGAATAACACTGACAATAGCAATCAAAGTCTTTACACTTCCAATGTGCAAATAGCTAGTATAAATATCTAGTACCTACCACTTGTCATCAAATCCATGAATTCATTCAGGGTGGACATAAAAGTGGGTCGTGTTAACACTGGTTTTGTTAGTTCACGACACTTCTTTCTTAGCAATTAATTCTGCACATTACACCTAATCATTCACATGCTATGGATGCAAACTACAGCACACTCATATCAAAATGACAATTAACATACATGTGAATAATAAGGTGTAACACCGTATGCAAAATAAACTGCCAAGGATGAGGTGCTATGAAGCCCCGTGCCAACTACAACACAGTCCAATGCCACCAAGCCACACTGTTGTCACTCCTTACGGCTCCCTCCTGCCACTTAAGCATTCTTCCCTATGTACTCAACTCTGTCTCCACATCAAAAATTAAGCAACATATTCACAAACCACTCTACTCCCAGAGAGGGATTTCTCTAGTTTATACACATAACTGGCTGGTTTTAATGTAAATCTGGAGTGAAAAAGGGGAAGGACAAAAAATAAAACTGTACACATCACCCTACTTTATCACATATACACTAGGGACGTTAATTTTATGTGTCAACTCCCACTTTCAACTTCACACAAGCTCATCTAAGATTTGGTAAAGGGTTTTCACATTACCATATACTCTTTAGTTCTACCCTTGAAGTAAAGGGATAGTAAGATAGTGTATATCTCATAAAAATTTAACCAAGAGGCAAGGACACAAAATGA
>JAGKTI010002790.1:23116-63181 GCA_018397915.1 Birgus latro
TTGGGAAGTGTAAATGTGGAGATTTCGTAAGCCAACTTCGGAAGTCTCCACAAGTCATATGATAGTCGACGAGTGCTAAAAAAACATCCCATGACAAAGCTGAAGGTATGTGCCATATGCATATACAATTATAATACTCTAGGAAATAAAATGGATTTTTGGAAATTATTTTAAAAAAGTCATTTGGAGCGCGAATTACAGCCGGCGGGAAGGGCAAGAAATGCATCGAAGAACCCCGCGGTTTAGTGGTTAATGTTACCTAGACTCCACAAGCTTTCACAAATTCTTTCTATGGATCAGGCATTTCTCTAAAACTGGTATGACATAATTTACCATCCATCCATCCATCAACTAATTCAGAGTTGCCCCATAAGGAGTGTAGGAGCCTGAGGCTAGGCAAGTTGGTCCTGACATTTAAGATATGAGTGACCAGCCTCACTCATCCCTGAGTGGCATTACATGTGCAATAAACCCCAACCACTCCTTGGATATAAACCTGCACTGGCTCAATCTGACTGGAGCGCCTTAATTGCCAACTAAACCACCAGGCGCCATAATTTGGTTATATGGTTACCATCCAGCGTACTAAATGGCTTCCTGGTGTACAGGAAATAATTTGGCTTGTCACTCAGTGTAGAGTCACCCGTAAAGAGAAGGAAGAAGTAAGAATGAAGGAAAGAAAGAAGAGGAAGGATGGAAAGAAGGAAGAGAGGAAAGTGCAGGCACACGAGAGCAGCACTACACTGAGTGAGAGGATGGCGAGTGCCTCCACAAACCACTGAACAAAATACCTATTATATAGTCTCACTTCATTTTGCCCTTATACAAGAACCCTCACAGTTTCATACTTCAGACATTTTTGTACATGTAATTTCAGTTATGATTGACTTGGACTGTATTAAATAACTATTACTGGACACTGCACTATGAGGCAATTGTGGTTGGTTAGTCTGATACCTCTTTGGTGCCTTGATCCTCTCTAAACTCAAAGTATTGTGTTTGAAGACCAGTACTGTACATCACCCTTATTAACCTGGACTGTGGTAGCCTAGCCTCAGGCCCCTAGACCTTGCATTAGGTGCAATTACCATATATAGGATTAGCTGTTTTTGTTTTACCATCCTGATTCATCATGCAAACTCACATCTTTCTGTTGCTATAGTGTTATTATTATCATCATCATTACAATCATCCTGACCCAATCTGCCAACCTACAAATTCTATATAATAGGGGTGACCAAAGCCAGCCAGGCTCATGAGTCACAGGCAGCTCTTTGGCTCACTCAAGTGTAGCTTGCAAGATGGCACTGGTTTTACACTCCTGTTGTTCAGCCAATGTTGATACAACACACATTTGGGAGAGACTACACTACCCAAATCTTGTTGTTTAAATATGGTATAACCCTATTAAGAATCAAATATCAACTGCAATGTTTCTTATGGTATATGCAACACAAGTTAAAGTATAATAAATGGGAGAAGAATAATTTTTTTTTTTTCTTTGAGGGAAACAAATATATGCATTTATGACTGAACTTAGTTCTGTACAGGTCCAGTACATGATTGTACAATAAAAGTTTTCCATATCTTATGACTCAAATATCTTAAAACTGTTGTCAGAGATCCTTAGGACCTGAAGAAGTCACCATCCCTGCTGTTCATAATACAGTATTTCCTCACTTAATGATGGAAAGACTTACTGGTATGTTCCAAAAATACTCTTCTGAACAAAGGGTATAATACATCTGATGACAATTACAATCAAACATGTAAGACTCACTGCTTTAAGTCAAACATACAGGTACTCCTCTACTTACATAAATTTGAGTTACATAAATCCAGATACATAAAAACTAATTTTAAAAGATAAAAATATAAAAATACATATTCGACCAATTCAAAATGCATCCCAAGTCCTACTTCGTTAGTCAGGCACCAGGTGGAGTCTGTGCCTTCCCGCCTCTCTGTTTGTTTAACCACTGCACATGCGATTACTGTTGCAGCACGAGGCACACGGTTGTGTTTTTTGTCATTTCGACACTAAGCATGTCCCAAAAACAGAAGAGTAATGGTGGTGGTAGAGCGATTGCAAAAAACGACACACTGTAACAATGGAAATGAAAGTGGACATCATTAAGGGAGTGGAGAGAGGAGAAAGAATGAGTGACGTGGCACATGTGTTTGGTAGCTATAACGGAGTTACGTAAAATTCTGACTTACATTACGGCTGCAGGAATCAATTACAGTAATTATGTAAGTTAAGGAGTACTTGTATCATGTTTAAGACAACAAAGTATCAAATTTTGAAGCAGTGTATAGGTAACATATTTGTTTGCATCAGATGCAAGTGTACATATTAAATATATAGCTCACAAAACAATATTATCAAAATCAACATTTACATATTTCACCCACAACCTTTCACCACATATCGTAACTGCTCAGTAAAAAAAAAAAAAAAAAGTAAGCTCCTTGAAAAAATATTCCTACCATAACCTGACTGGCAGCTTACTAGGAAAACTGAATGTTAAACTTGCATTAAATATGGAATTGCTGTATAATCACTCAACGGCTCCCTAACAACGCAATGGCTCACCAGATCACAGTCTAGGACCCAGGCTCTACCATAACCTGACAGGCAGCTTACTAGGAAAACTGAATGTTAAACTTGCATTAAATATGGAATTGCTGTATAATCACTCAACGGCTCCCTAACAACGCAATGGCTCACCAGATCACAGTCTAGGACCCAGGCTTAAAGCTTTGTGATTTCTGAGGGGACTCCCATATTTTATTTAATCTAAAATATAATTTACAAAATCTTTAAATACATGAAAACCATTGTACAAGCAGTCCCCATTACAAGTATGGGATGCTTTCCAAAATACCACAATTATTTCTATACAACTGTACTTGGGGAAACTGGCTAATCAGCTTTATATGTAGCAATAAAACTGAAATAGGCAATTTTTGTGTATTTTACTGTGGAATTAAAAAAAAAAAAAGTTGGACAAGGTGGCTTATAATGAGGACTCGATGCACTTCTTTCGTATGACTGCTCTAAGAGTCAGCACTTCCAGAACCTTCCTTGGGTGCCTTAGTGAGTCTCTTAGCACCTCTGTTGGCTGGACCTTTGGGCTTGGCAAACTTGGGACGGTGGAGGTTTTGCTTGGGGTGGATCTCATCTAACAGGTACTCCTCTGTCATCTCTGATCCTTCACCAATCTGCAGCTGGAAAAATATAAATAAAACCAGTAACTCACAACTCATTATTACCCTTTTGGAGTATGGAAAGGTCAGAAAAACAAACATACAATAAGCAACTACTGTTTGCTTAAAAATGAAAGCGCATTATTACCTCCGCCATGGAAGTTATGTTTTTGCCAGCATTGGTTTGTTTGTCTGTCTGTCAGCAGGATTACTCAAAAAGTTAAGAACAGATTTTGGTGAAATTTTGTGGTAAGGTGGGCCATGGGCAAAGGAAAAAATTAATAAATTTGGGGGCAGATCTGGATCCGGAGTATCCTGCACAATATCTGATTAAATTTTGGAGGCGGATCTGGATACAGATCCAGAGTATCACACAAAATATCTCCAAAAGTTCTCCATGAATTTCAAAGAAATTTTGTGGCAAAGTGGGCCATGGACCAAGAAAGAATTTATTAAATTTTGGGGAGGATCCAGATCCAGATTCTATATCCATGGATCTGGATCAAGATCCTTTTTAATGGCAATGGCACTGGCAGAGGTAAGTGCTCTGTGAGTGCTTTCTAGTTGTTAGAGTGGTTATATGAGGGTATATAAGGCATCTTCAGCAACAACCATATATGAACCGTCTGATCCACTTGAGCTCCCTTCCACGTTGAAGGGGTGGCCCATCACTAATCAAGAAAGTGAAATACGGTAGGATGAAAGGGTGCGCACATGCGTGTGTATAAGCATGTGAGCGAGTGTATGTGTGCATGTCTATGTAGGAATGATGCATATGAGTGCACATGTGTTAAACTGAACTTCATGTTCTACAGATGTATTTAATTTTTATTCATTAATCACGTTTCACTTTACTCATCATCATCATTCCAGACCTCCTTTCCCACAGAGAATAACTTTCTATTACTTACATTTCATTTTCTGTAACAAAAAATATAAAATATACTAGTCTTACCTTCTTGGCAATGACAAGGTCAAGTCCATTCTCAAGCAGGTCAGTCATGGGGTTCACGCTGCTGGAGTACAACATACGCTCCCTGATGGGACACGCATACCCAGGCATTGAGTAGATGAACACTGCAACATATAACCCAAGACTGAATGTGAGACATGGGTAAAGATGGTAGAGGGAATTCTATCCAAGAGTGAACAAGGACTTGAACGGCATATTTTTACTTATAATTTAGACAATTAACAGTACTCCCCTATCCTTGGATATACAGTAAACCCTTGATAAGCCGAACTAAATGGGGCTCTACCCTGGTTCGAATTACCGAATTTTCCGGCTTACCGAATTTTCATCCCCCAAAATTGCTAAATTACCGAATTATCACCCCCCAAAATTGCTAAGACAATACCTATTACTTGTCCTTTCAACACTAAATTAAAGAAGCATATATAAATAAATTAGTTATGACAAAAAACAATATAGTGTAATTAATATACATTTAACCCCTTCAGTGCTGGGTGTATTTTCATTTTGTTCTTGCTGCCACCAGACAATTTTAGTCAGTGTAGGTTGGATCTGTGGAAGTGCACGGGGTTGGTTAGCCCCTTCAGTATGTGAGTCCAGTCCTGAGTGCCATAAAATCGGCTGGAGGAAGCGTAAATAAAGTAGAAATAGACGTCACAGTACTGAAGTGGTTAATTGGTAGAAAATCATTCACAGAGGCAGTACCGACTGTTGGTAA
This sequence comes from Birgus latro, assembly GCA_018397915.1. NCBI lineage: Eukaryota > Metazoa > Arthropoda > Malacostraca > Decapoda > Coenobitidae > Birgus > Birgus latro. The sequence goes on from JAGKTI010002790.1 coordinate 28,018, forward strand.
CGTGTGTTGGAGATGGATTTTCACCCCCCCAAATTGCAATAACAATACTTATTACTTGTCTTCTTAACACTAAAGTAAAGGAGCATATACAGTGTATAAATTAATAAAGAAAGACAAAAAAGAAAGAATTCAGTGCACATAATTTGCCTTTCGTCAGAGGCAGAAGATCGTCAGCAGTTTGTTTTGTTTTGGAGACGGAGGTGGTGGAGTTCACACTTGAATGTAAATTCTAAAAAGTACCCAGCATTTATTTCACTCTATATTAAGAACTAAACTTAAATGTGATCACTATAATACACTGCAGTGTAATACCTTTCGTTAGAAGCAGTAGATTCTTTGGCAGTTTGTTTTGTTTTGGAGACAGAGGTGGTGGATTTGGTTGAGTTCATACTGTAACGTAAATTCTAAACAGTACCCAGTATTTATTTCACTCTATATTAAGAACTAAACTTAAATGTAATCACTGTAATAGACTGCAATGTAACACTTTCAGTAATAATAGTACTGAACTTTAATCATGATCACTACACTGTCACACGCGCACATTTTTTTTTTTAGCTTCATTCCTTTACGACTAGAGGTGCAAGTATCACTTCTTTTAAGCTATGAACCTTCCATGGCAAGGCAGAAGGCAAAAGGAGAGCACTGTTCAGCACTAAATGACAGAAAGAATGGCGCAACTACCATCTCCAAAAGCTAGCAGCAGACCGGCGCCACAAGTCCGCTTGGCGCCATTTCTCCCCCTACTTTTGCATTTCGGCCTACTTTCATACGTGGTCTCGGCCTGAGTTCGCTAACTGAAGATTCCGGCTTCTAAAAGTTCGGCTTATCAAGGGTTTACTGTACAAAAGAATAAATGTCACTCACGTACTTCGTGTGTGTCATGTATGCAACTAATGCAGTCACAAATTGGGGAGTGGAAGAATAGCCCTAATAAAAGCACAAGTAAATAGTAAATGTACCACCCAGTGCATGTAGTCCTGTATATGTCAGGCATCCTTACTCATCAGATTTTTGTCTCCAGTAAGGTCATCCTATATTACCTTGGAACTGGGTTGGGATAATAATGTTTCAAGCCATGCAGTTTAATATCATGCATTGTAAAGCAGTAAAATAAATAATTTTTCTTCAGTCATGGTAATGTATGACAGTGCCACAGTGTTAACTGTGCTATATGGATGTGAGGCATGGGTCATTTTGCTAGGGATATGAAAAGTCTGAAAGTATTGATGATATCATGCCTAAGGATTATAGGTGGACTGTGAAATGGTTTGGAAGAGATACATTATATACCAAGGTAAAGAGAGGATGGGAAGTAAACACAGTAAGATAGAAAGGGTTCGGCCTAGCCATATGTGTTAAAGTAGTTCAGTGTGGTCAGATGGAGAAAATGGGTCATGAGACAGTGATAAAGAAAAAATTTACATACATAGAGGATGGGAAGAGAAGAACAAGGCCAAGGAGGAGTTGGAAAGATGGTGTGAGAGAGATTTTTTTATTAATGTAAGAATCCAGGAGGCTGAGATGCATGTACTGAACAATGCATTTTAGAAGAACTTGGTCATGAAGGGATGACTTCTCATCATTGATACACAGTATTTAACAAGCACAAAGTGAAGCGATCAGGGTAAACCATAGCGTGATCAGCAAGGCCTGGTTGTGAATATTTAATTCTTGCTTTGGTGCAGACCATTACATAGAAAAGTAGAGAAGATTGAATGAAGAGTTGGAATGAGACTGTTTTCTCCTGTTCCGTGTATGCCACCTTACTGAAATGGCAACAATGAGCATGTATTAATATATATAAGAAAAAGTACCGGTACATATACTGCTATGTGAACCCAAAAGATGGCAGAAATCAACCCATTTTAAATAAGAAGTCATATGTAGAGGCTGTATTACATGTCATCACTACTGTAACACTTAATTAACTGTATTGTGGTGTTCGGATGAGGTCAGAGTGGGTTGTGTGCAAGTTGAATTTGGTGCTGGTAGCAAATGAGTTACTGACTGCTTGAATGACCAAAAATTCTTCAAAATACCATGCAAAATATACTATAATATCTTTCCCCCCCAAAGTATTATCACAAACAGAGTACTAATCTATATGCTGTATACTGTAAAATATGAATGCACTTTCCTCTGATTTTTTCTGCTTTCAAGTTGATTCTGGACCTGTTATTCCAATCCTGCCAAATGAACTTACAAACACTGTGGTAGAAGTCGCCTTCATAGTTGTGGTCAAAGCGGTAGAGGTGGTAACGCGCAGCTGAGTCAGGCACACGCTTTGGTAGTTCGGCAACTGATAATGTTGTAGCTGTACTGTCCAGTTGTATCTCTTCAGCTGATGTATCTGCAAAAGTAGGAAGCAGGATAAAAATAAATATATGGTGAGAAGAAAGGGGTACGATATATATATCGGTTATCACTAGCATTGTTTGTAAAAGCATCAACATGCTTGCATGCATTGGCCTTGGTCACCTAATGGCAGCTCTCAACACTGCTCAGTCTCTGGCAGCCTCCCTATTTAGTACCTTATCCTTGATGTCACATTCTATGACCTCATCCCAGGTTTTCTCCGTCTGCCTCTCACAGCCCCATCCCCGATGTTCACATTTCTCACCGTCCACACTCAACTGTCATCCTCCACCCTCTCAGTATGCCCAGACCACCTCAATCTAACCCTTTGCATAAAAACGCCGATACTTTCCAGTCCCATCCTTCTTCTCAACGTTTCAGTCGCAATCCTATACTCTATTTTTTTCCAGCTGATGATCCACTTTCGTGAATGTGGCACCTGCGCACTCCTGCCGCATGATTAGTTGGTATCAGTTTCATACCTGAAGTATCATATTTACAAAAAATAGTTGTACCTTATATTACAATTCTCATAAATGCTGTTTTGCATTGTCATTGTACTATACAAACAGACATGAAACGAGTATGTATCTGTGCTTCACCCAAACAGACAATGAAATTGAGGAAGTTTAATTTGAATTGAAATATTTATCTTTGTAAAAGGTATATACTGAGTTGCTGCATCTCCCTATATTTTTTAAAAATAAACGCATTTGGCTGCGTAAGTGCAAATAAAAAGTATCTTAATACGTAGGCACTTATTACATTAGACAATAGTACTATTCTAAGTAAATTAGCAGTTTTGTCAGTGGTAAGGTGGTGGAATTGGGAAGGCGAATGGAACAGTCGCCACAGAGGAGGTAGGGACATGAGAGACGGCCAGGCGGGAAAAACAAGTTGACTTGTCTCGCAAGATGTCTGACTTTATTATGGATCACACCTACTCCATTGCTTCGATACCTTCACCCATATTATTCTTAAGTATATATATATATGCGTAAGTATATATATTTATCTATTTATTAGAGATGCAACAACTCAGTACCTTTTACAAAAATACATTTTTCAATTCAAATTCAACTCCCTCAAATTCATTGTCTGTTTGGGTGAAGCACAGATACATACTCATTTCATGTCTGTTTGTATGGTACAATGACAATGCAAAACAGCATTTATGAGAATTGGAATATAAGGTACAACTGTTTTTTGTAAATATGATACTACATGTATGAAACTGAAACCAACAAATCACATGGCAGGAGTGCGCAGGTGCCACATTCACGAAAGTGGATCATCAGCTGGAACAAAATAGAGTATAGCCCCCCCCCCCAGGCCACGAATTCAAGGACACACTACATTTCCATCAAATCAATGTCATTTCTGTACATTTGAGCCTATGAATATCCTCTTCCTTTACTGCCCACGTCTCACTACCATACAGCATTACACTCCTAACACATGTCACATGGAGGGAGAGCTATCTCAGTGCTAGGAGAGGCAACAACTCCCTACACTAGCCACAGAGCCAGCTCCATCCCCACCTCCAGCACATAACATGTCCCCCAAATAACAAAACTCCTCTACACACTGCAATATATGACTGAAACACCTCCAGCCTTTTCTTAGCAACTCAAAGTTGTTTGTGCAAAGCTCATGATTGTCACTTTGACTTGTGGTTTAAACCACCAGACCTGTGCTTCTGTTTCATTATTAAGTCAACCAAACTCACCAATCTTGAGTTGAACATACTGAAGGCGTCCCTCAGTGAACTTTTTGATGGCATCCAGGGCATCAGGCATTATAGGGAAGGCAATGCCAGCCATGGTCTGGTGTTTGGTGTCCACTCCTATATCCACACCCACCTCATTCTTCTTTATTTCCTTCATCTCCTCTTCCTAACATGACAGAATAGAAGATAGTAGTATATGACACCTTAGTATTAAACATCTTAATTTATAATCATCTACGTGTCATATTCTACCACAGTAGTGATCATACACCCAAATATTTACCATTCCTAAAATGAGCACAAAGCTCAGCCTAAAGGATATATACTTATTACTGCCATGTCTGACATCAACAACAAACGTCAATTATACGTGATATTATGATATACAGTATATATCTACAATAACCATCTAAATAGGGCTACTTCTGTACCACTTTCAAAGCTCAAATCAGGATACCAGCTCCCTCAAATTTCCCAATCTCTACAACACATTCATGTAATGACATGATTACATATGAGCTTGTAAGCACTCTTGCTGTTTGTGATTTCTATACCTCTTTCAATAATCTAATCCCTTCAGTGTGAGATCTCTCCCACACTGAACAAATTTAACTAGCAATGTGTGCATACATGTGCACACACACACATACATACACACATATACACAAACACACACATACACACACACACATACATACAAACACAAACTAGATGGAGGGGACTGTTATTGTTGTCATGTATATGTGAACTCAACATACTGTATTCCATTTGCTAAGACAATATACAGTAGATAAATTGTTTGCATTGTAAGTACAGTAAAACCTCGATATAACGGACTTCAGTAGACCGGAATTCGCTTTTATCGGACTCGAGGAGTTACCGGACTAAACTCCTATATATCAGAAAAAGTCCGATATAGCCAGAAAGCAGTCCAGACTGCCTGACAACTTCAGCTATGTTCACCACAATAAGACAAGTAAAAGACATGTTTTTCAGTGCACATTACAGTATAATTATGCCATTTGATTAATGTAGTGAAGGTATAACACAGTACAATACTGCAATGGTGGTGAAAACTACCGATGCAATCCGGACTAATGTCTGATATATCGGAAAAAGTCCGGATTAGCAGGGGTAAGTCCAGATGTCGCTTTTATCGGAAAATCGCATATTTCGGACTGGCCTGAGCCCCAATTAGTCCGTTATAGTGAGGTCTTACTGTATGTGATAAATGAGGGAAGTACATGTGTTGTGGTGTGCAGGTCAGTATTAGAGTGCGAGAAGAGTGGGTTATATATGAGTGTGTTAGTACTGAAGTAGAGAAGGGTGATGATTGCACTGCATTCTAACTAGATACAACTTTGTAAGAAGACAGTTTCTGTGGGATACAGCAATAGGCATTTTTGGAGGTCTCTTGTATAATACACTCTAGATGATGATTCTGGATGACTGGGAGACCACGTGTTTGTGTAGAGTAACGTTAGATCTAGAGACGGATGCATTCAAGGCATTGTGCCGAGGCCTACCAGCTTTTTTTTCTTTTTTTCAGCCTGCAGTCAATTGGGTTCACAGTCAAATGAACCTGAGGCAACGACACCAGCAACAACAGCTACTACTACTGCTCCTACTACACATGCTCCTATGCTGAAGGAATCATACTTTTGTTTCCTAATGAGTGTGATTTGTATCTGTGGTTAATGTTATCATCAAAATCTAACTCTGTCTCCATCTATTAATAAAAGTCTGGTCCTACTCCTTTACAATTTTTGCTTGCTTAATGTACCTAGGTGAGGACACTCACCATCCACTCACTCAATGTAGTGCTGCTCTTGGGTGTCTGCCCTTTCTTCTCCATCCTTCTTTCCTTCATTCTTTCTTCACCCTTCTGCCTACGGGTGACTTTACACTCCTTTCTCTGTCTTTCTTTCCTTCATTCTTTCCTCTTCCTTCTGCCTGTGGGTGACTCTACACTGCGTGACAAGCCAAATGGTTTCCTGTATGTCAGGAAACCATTTACTACGCTGGGTGTAACCATATAACCAAATTTAGGCGCATGATGGTTTAGTGGGTAACTATGGCACTCCAATCGAATTGAGCCAGTGCAGGTTTATATCCAAGGGATGGTTGGGGTTTACTGCTCACGTAATGCCACTCAGGGATGAGTTTGGCTGGTCACTCTCATCTTAAATGTCAGGACCAACTCGCCTAGCCCCGGGCTCCTACGCTCCTCATGGGGCAACGCAGGATTGGATGATGGATGGATGGATGGATATTATAAGTGGAGGAGGGATCTGGAAACTTTTTCTGATCTTTTTTTAGCCATTTAATTTTATTCCCCATGTTAGCTGGGATAGTAGTTAACCCCTTCAATAAGAGAATGTCTAAATACAGCTGGATATAATCATCTGGTCTTAGCCAGAGTAAAATCAAAATGATAACATCAGAGTGAAGGGGATATGATATGTGTCCTCATTCCTTCCAAGGTATGCTTTGCCTGCCCACTCATCTAATACCTTACTTATCACTATCATATTTCTGAAGGCACTGGAGGCAAGGGGAAGTAACAGACCAACCCACTACTACACCTACCCTCTCCGTTAGGGGTACTGGAGCAGACGCTGACTTGCGGTGATGACGATACCCATCCAGGTTAATGTCTTCCTGAAAGAGATTCATACAGTTACAGTCCAATTTACTATACTCATGGTCAATAAGTAAAAAGGAAAATGTAATATCAGCATAACACCTGATCAGTAAGATTTCATTAAGTTTCCCATACATACAGGGGATAGAGAGATGAAGAAGAAGGGTCTTTAACACTGGAGACATAAACCAAAGATGAAAAGAGGTCCTGGGTAAAATTCGTCTGTACCTGTATCGCTCTCCTGTGGCAGAGGAAATACAAGTGTTGGATGATGGTACAGTCACCACAAAGGGAAGGGGGCTAACAGCTTTCTACACCCTCTACTTACATACATGCACACATAAAAATGATAATATGTTTCCTCTTTATGAAATCCCTATATATGGGTTGGACATAGTACAGCAGATGCTTCCTCTGAGCTGGACACAAAACGAAGTGTCAAAACCAGCTAATTACTTGCACTTCCCAACACTTGCTGAAAGTTGTGGAAAAATAGTAATCTGAGACATGAAATTAGGTTTGTACCTACATGTCTCAACTTTGACTGCATGTACAGTAGCCTGGCATTCAGTTTCTTCTCTCAGCCTTGAATTTACCAACATAAACCTTTTTCACCCCCTATTCATCTCTGTTATCTCCAGTTGAGGCTACCATAAGAATTCTCTCTTTTCCAATCACATCAACAAAATTCCACACTCCATATCTTTCACTATTCTAATGTCTCCCATCCTATTCAACCTATGTAACCCAAACATATATCATAACAGTCCCATTTGCTCAGTTCTCAGTCACATCATTTTTAAAACGCTCCAACAAGCTTCCATGTACCATTACAATCACATACAAAGCCTCACTGGTCAATGTATGACAGCTTTGTTTTGCTTAAATGATAGCCAACAGGCAAGCTTACAGTTGTTGGTTCCATGATGGCCTTTGAGTCAAGTGTCAGTGTCAGTGATGGAACACAGCGTGGTGAGGTTCAAGCAGCAAGTAAAGTGCAGAGAAGAGAAATAACTACTGGCTTCAGTCAACTGGAAACTATTTATTATACTTATTTATGGCGGTAAACAGCAAGTGAAGTGCAGTGAAGTTAAAGAACTACCAGTTTAGGGGTTAGAAACTTGTTTTTAAACTACTTGGGTGGGTGGCCCTTGCTGGAGGGGAAAAAAAAAATACTGCACGAGAGGTCTCACCTGTACAGTGCCAAATACTTCATCCTTGATCTGTGTGGCACCAAACTCTTTCCTAAGTGTGGCTTTGGTGGAGGCATAGAGCATCTTCTCTCTGACAGGTGAATCATCTGGGGACCAGCTCAGTAGCAACCACTCGTAGCCACCATGGGCTTCACTGTCTAGTCTGGCAGTAAAGGGGAGCTTACTTATAAACAACTTATACAAATATCATAAAAAATCCCACAAGGAAAAAGAAAGCAAAATATAAAATCAACACTGGTTCAGTGCTCAGTGTAGTACTGTATACAGGACAAATACCTACATCCCAAAAGGAAATTTAAGAATGGCTGTTACCAGAACATTACAGTATCAAGGGAAATGAAAAAATTCCCAATCCCAGTGTGAATTCCACAGTCATATACCACCAGATACATACAACATACTGACAAGCATCAAAATCTTGGGCACTGTATTACTCAGAGTGGTAGTGAATGAAAAGTACAGTACTTCCTACTAATAAAAGATCTAATCTGCAAAAAGAAAGTATCAGTACTAAGGTGTCAGGTTTGCTAAAAATAAAAGGCAACTGACATTGTACTTACAGGCAACTTGTTGTACTGGAATGACCTACATTATCATAAGTGTTAAAATATAAAAATATACAATAATTTTTAGTCAGTAATCAGTGTGCTATATCCATCCATCATCCAATCCCATGTTGTCCCAGCTATATACATTTAATATAATAACTTTTCAATACTACCTGGTGGGTGATTAAAATTTAGCCACTACAAAAGAATAAATAAAGTACAGCATTAGCATTTTATTTCCATTAAACAAAAGTCTTCAGATTACCACGATATAACCAAACTAATTTTAATCTCCTTTTAAGGTCTACAGCTAGTAATAGGTAACTTGTGAAGGGAATAAAAAAAAGCAGAGTAAAAGAACCTGTAGAGAATGAAACATGGCTGTTTCTCCTTCAACAGTGGCAGTACCAGCTCATCATAGTCATCTTCCCATGACCCTCGTGCGGCCTTCCACTCTCCCAGCTGTAGGGCCTCTGTTGCAGGAGAAGCAACATATAAAAGTAAGAAATCTTAGTATTACATGAAGCATGGCAGGAAACGTTGTGAGCATACTGCTGTACAGTAACTATAAACTGTACAAACCTGTGCAGATACTGCAATCAAACTTTCTCCAGAAAAAGGGAAATCCTTAGTAGGCAATGTTCAATACAGTATTTATTTAATCTCATATTAATTACTGTAGCACTTTTCCAGGCACCAGATGCACTTAGAATTTTATTCTACCAATCTCCACACAATTAGCCATATTTAGCAGATGGAAATCTCTAGTATGCACACAGTTAATCACACATAATGTACTGTACTTCCATTGCTAATGTATACCTGCCATATGTTTTTCTTCCTGTAGGCTATATTTTTTCTGAACATCATCAATATATATGACACTCACATGTAAAAATTGACAAGCATAAAAAATATAGGCTATATAGGATACAAAGGTTATTTTGCAATGTGTTTAAGCTGAAACATCACTTATCAGTATACTGGCCACTGAGCGCCTTCACTTCTAAGCATCCATATACATAAACTACTGTACAACATAACAATACAATGCAAATGTGCTTCCCAACACCATAAATATTACTGTATATTTTTGGTCAATCACTGACTTTATTCAAGTAAATACTTTACTTAAGTAAATAATTTCAACAAAGTAACCACATTAACAAACAATTTGAAGTGATTCTGTATACAAGTGAGAAGTACTGTATATACCACCTAGTCAATCAGGCTAACAGTGGTACATGGCACCTATTGATAGCTGGCTTCTGCTGGTCTGGATATATTCCCTCGCATTATGGTACAAAGACTTAGTATTACCTGGAATGCTCCAAATGCTTACCATCTTCTATCGTGATGCTCAAAGCTCGCACTGTCCCACTTCGACAGCTACTGAAGAAACTCAGCAGCTCTTCATTTGCTAGAAAGAAATAAGGAGAAGGGTAGAATAGTGAGGAGTGAAACAGAGGGCAGGTTGGAGAAAGACAGACTGGTGAGATGGAAAGCAAAGGGAGACAGGGATTAGTGGAGTGGTGGATGATTGGATACAGAACAATGAAAAGGGTTAATGAAGAGGAGAAGGGAAAAGATAGATGGGTGAGGTAGGCATTTTAGTTCTACCAAACAAAGTAAAAATATATACTGTACATGGAATATATATCCAGTAAATATATAATCTGGTGGTCATTTTCTAGATGTCATTATTTCATACTAATTCATTCAGATCTTAATTTTCTACATGACACTGGTGTTACTGAACTTACTGAAAATCTTTCATAAAGGATAAAAAATTTTCTTGGATAGTTTGAGGTGCCGTACCAGTATTTGCTTGATTAAAATCTCTTCCTTTCTACTTAACAATGCTTGATTCCTTACAAATAGAGCAGGGGTCGAAGATCAATAGAAACTACATTAAAAATCCTGTAATCCGAATGGCAGGGGACTGAGGGTCTTTCGGACTATTGTTTTTTTCGGGCCATTGGAGGGACCTCTGAAAACGTTAGAAATATGTAAATGGTCATTAAATAAACACTTAAAATTATATGGGCTATTGTTTTACTCACTGGAAATGCACAGAAGTGTGGATGAATAGTTACAGGCAGGTACATCCATGTCCAATGGCAAATCCAATCCAGATAAATCCTTAGATAACACTCAGAAAAATTCGAAAAAAGCCCAGAAAAAATAAATTTTTTTCACCTTGATAAATTCGGAGTATTGGGATATCCGGATTATTGGTGGTCAGATTGGAGGGCTTTTACTGTATTTTGATAAAACACCCCCATCATCCACTCACTTGATGTAGTGCTGCCCACTTCTTCCTTAGCCTTTTTCATTCCTTTTCTGTGCCTGCCCTTCTCTCTTCCTATTTCTCCCATCTTTCCTGTCACTTCTTACTGCTTTTCTTTCCTTTACAGGTGGCTTTACTTTGAGTGACTAGCCAAATGGTTTCCTGTAAGCCAAGAAACCATTTACAACACTGGGTGGTAACCATATAACCAAACCATACGTGCTCCCTACGTGTCAACAAGTGGGTTGGTGGAGGGTTAGTGCCCCTCCCAGTAAAACAGATACAGTAACTCAAAGTCAAATGGCCACCCCTTATGGGATTACGGTGTCTGGCAACAGATAGATAGATAGGATAAAATACACCAAAGAGGAGTAAAACGATATATCTAAAGTGCCCTGATATGCCAATCCAGATCTGAGCAGGTTAAACACAGAAAATGATTTCACAACCTTTGGCAATAATGCATGAACAGGAAGGGCATGGGATCACACATTAGACAAATTTAATGACCCCATGCCCTTTCTGTTCACGCCATTATTGGTAAATGTTGTGAAACTGTTTTCTGTGTTTGTACTCCACAATTTCCCTGAACTTGAGACCATAAAGACTTTTTGCTAGGGTCTCTGGTTTAAACATTAAGCCCTGCCCTCTCAGATGTTCAGTCTTGTCAGGGAGGGTAAGAATGGTTAGTACTCCTATGCACCTTTAACCCCTGCCATGCTGCAGACCTAATATGAGGAAAAATTATCTGTATGGATGAAGCTGCAAGCCTCATACAAGGTGCAATTTACCTCAGAGGAGGTAAACTAGCTATCTTAAAAAGAATCAGCATGATAGGGGTTTAATAACACCATGTACCTTTACAATAAAATATTACTCATATTTTTGGCAAAAATTTAATGGTAAACATACACTTTATTTGCAGCAGTAGAAGCACCTTACCAATGCCATTCAAATTCCTCCAGTTTGTTTTCTGTAATTTTCTGAATATTTTCAGGGTGGTAAAAATATATCCAGAAGACATTATTCTGAAGATCATTTTCTAGATGTCATTACTTCATACTAACTCATTCAGCTTTTAATTTTTTACAGGACTCTGGTGTTACTGAACTTGCTGAAAATCTTTAATGAGGCTGGATGAGGAGGATATGGAAAATGTGAGAGCGTTTAAGTACTTGGGTAGTGTGATAAGTAAGGATGGAAGTTTAGAGGGTGAAGTGGTTGAAAGGGTACAACAGGGAAGAAAGGTTGCTGGCTCTTTGAAAGCAGTGATAAGGAACAGGAAAGTGAGCATAGAAATAAAAAAGTTGTTGCATGACAGTACAGTACTGTGTTACCAACTCTAATATACAGAAGTGAAGCTTGGACCCAGCCGGAAGGACACAAGTCAAGAGTGAGAGCAGTGGAAATGAGTTGAGAGGAGCATGTGGCATTACATGGAGAGAGACACACTGACAAATGAGAAAGATAAGTGTTGTGGTGTGGATGTGGATGTGATAGAAAGCGTAGGAGAAATACACTGAGGTGGTTTAGCCATGTGGAGAGGATGGAGAACGAGAGACTAATGAGGAGAGTGTATGCGAGTGAGGTGGGGGGGGCAGAGGGTGGAGAGGCCGAGGATGAGATGGGGGGATGGAGTGGGGAGGTACATGAGAGACGGGGGTGTGAGCTTAGAGTATGGCAGTGAAATGGTGTTGGACAGGGCAACACAGAGGTGATTTGTTTGTGGCCACCCCTTATGAGATTGTGGTGTCTGGAAATAGATAGACAGATAGATGGTAAACTACTTTTAACTGCTAAAAAATTTCCAACTGTTTTTATCATCATGTTTCTTAAGCCGTACCTACAATTCTATGTTTACGGCGTAATGGAAGAAATCTTACTTAACGTATTGAAAGGTGGACTTTGTTTCCCAACTTCCCAACTGGATGCCAGGTTAGGTTAGATCAGATTAATTATCAGGTACAGTTAAGCTAGGTTGGGTTAGTTTGTTAAACACTTAGGTTAGGACAGTCCTTCCACCATTACAGATGACCAATCAAATGAGTTGACAGTGGAACATACCTAAAAGCAACAGGGGAAACTAATTTTGCATAAAATGTTTATATACCACCCAGGAAATAATCAGAAATATATCACAGAAGAGGAATTGATTTAGAAAGGTGCTTCTATTACCTCAAACAAAGAGTATGTTTACCAATTTAATTTCTCAAAAACAACCATCATAAATGTTTTTACAATAAGAAATAATCATATGTGAAAGTTTTAAAAACACTTTCTCAGGTACCCCAAGGACTAGAAGTCAACAAATAATTTAAAATTTCAAGCATAACGAAAAAGGGTCAGAGAAAGTTTCGTGTGCCAATACTATCTGGGTCACCGAATCCTGAATATTCATACTATTAACTTTAATCTCAATTTCCTGTAAACTACAAAGTTGGAAACCCTACCACATGTTACTAAATTACCATATTCCTAAGGTAAAAAGTGGATCAGGTAACGCCCCCATGTCTATTCATTCACTTCAGTGACTTCACCCTTGCATGTATATTTTTAGATTACCAATGCCTTGACAGATTCTTCAACCCGTTGGCTCCTTCCTTATTTCATGACTAATAGACAATTTTTCGAAATAATAAGTAAATTCATCGAGAAAATACCTTTGATTCCTGTTTGGTGTGACATTTCCTCCTTCCCCTGTTTTCTCACTTATCTCACAAAACACTTGAAGTAACAGAAAACGTATGTTACATTTAAGGGATAACTATGATTAAGAAAAATACAGTTTAGTTATCCCTTCCCTGCACAGTGTTCCCAAGAGTGTTAAGGCATGTACTGAATGGTAAATAAAGAATCGAAATTTAAAAAAAAAAAGTTTTAGTTTATGTATGTATGTATACTTACTTGTTCAGAACAAAAACTAGTAAGTTACATAACTTTTTACTGGACTCCGAAATCCACAGTTCAGAATGTAGATGATGCAAACATCGTCACGTTTTGATACAAATTCAAGTATTCAACTTGCACCAAAAAGTCACCTTTTATATCTAAGGGTTCCCTCCAGCCCGACTACATCTATGACTTTTACTAGATCCTGCTTTAAAAAAATCCCTAGTAATCATTAACATTTCCATGTACCCCATACTCAATAAGCACCTTCAATAACAAGTTTATTTTGTCCACCCCCTCCCCCCAACTATTTTAATTTCCACAAACAGAAAAATGATATTAGACTGGTGAGTGAACATAGACTGACAATTCTGTGATGAAAAACGTAAAGGTGAAACGACATGTAGAGGAACACATAGGAACATGATAGACCATGTATTATTATAGTAAACAACACAATGTATGCATTGTTTAAAGAAATGGAAATGGATGAAGAAAAGGAGGTAGTGGACTTACCTGACCATTACCTATTACAAATAACTTTTAAGACAGAGACAGAAATATCAAACTTTGAGAAAGGAAGGTGGGAAGAAAGTGTATAAAACAGATCAGAGAATCATTAAAGATGTTCATAGAAAAGCTCGAAGACAAATTAGGAAAATGTATGGAAAATGAGGTTGCAAAAATGACACTAAAAAGTAAATACAAAAGTTGTAGATAACGTAAATAAGTTTTTTTTTTTTTTTTTAAGTGTCAGACTATGGGCATAGGCTTCACAGTCTACTCCCAAGGCCCAGTAGTCCTCCTACATACCATACACCTCTACATGTCACCACTTCAGCACTAACACCCACCGTCCATATGAATACATGCTAGGGCTGTCTCATACAGTGTATTGATATTAGCAGGAGTACTTTTACGACACGTCAGCGGGTCTTCTGGTAGATCAGAAAAGTCTGATTTTATGAAATTCACATCCTTACCCCCCCTGGGGGTAGGGGGTTTTCAAGAATTCTCCCCCAGTATCCCTGCTTGTCGTAAGAGGCGACTAAAAGGGTTGGCGGTGGGTTAGTGCCCCACCCCGTAAAAACAACTAACTAAAAATACGAACAGGAAGCCTCGGACCAGGACTGACCAAAAGTTGACGACAAAGGAACAAAGGACGAGATAAAGATTGCAACCTGGAATGTGAGGGGTATGAATGATGAGGTGAAAGAGAGAGAGATTGTACAGGTGCTTGAGAGTGCGAAAGTGGATATATGTGGAATAACTGAAACTAAATGGCGAGGTGAGAGTGTGAGAGAATGGGAATATGGGTGGGGTATATGCGCAGGAGTGGGTGAGAATGAGAGGGCGAAAGAGGGAGTGTGTATTGTTGTGAGCAACAGGTGGAAGGAGAATGTAAGAGAGTATGGATCAGTTGGGTCAAGGATTGTGTGGGTAAGAGTGAAAGTTGGACTACAAATGTGGGCAATTGTGTGCGTGTATGCGCCAACGCAAGATCGTGTAAGTAGAGTGAGAGAAGAGTTTTGGACAAATGTGGAAGCCTGCTTGGAAAAGTTTGAAAGGAATGAGAGAGTGTTTCTGATTGGAGATATGAATGGAAAAGTNGATGATAAGAGAGGAAATGTCAAAACATGAAAGTAAAATAAAATAAAACAGAAAAAGATATGGGAAAATATTGATAAGCCGAGAGGAAAAATGAGAAAATGAGTGGAAACAGTCAAGATATACGATAAAGAAAGGAAATTAAAAAATAAAGATGAAGAAAGGAATTGGTAGAGGTATGGAAAAAGATTTATCAGAGATACCCAAATAATATTAGAGAAGTATGATATAAAGATGATAAGATAAATTATAGGGAGAATGTAATGACAGAAGATGACATAATACAAAATGAAGATTAGCAGTTTACAGAAAAGGTATAGCAGCATTTTGACATGATAATACAAACAGCAAAGAAAAATAAACCAATGAAATGCCCAGAAATAAAAATAGGACAAAGAACATACAGTATGATAAAGCTGAAATATAAAAAAGCGCAGGACCAGATGGATTATCAGTAAAATATAAAGATGATATTGAATACAGTATAGCTATAGCTAAATGTTAAATAATTTTGTGGAATTAAAGTTATTGTACCTACAAGTTAGTTCACAGCATCCAGTCATTTTTCCCCTGAACAGCATACGGGATTGGCAATAAAAAATTTCCAGTGATAATATTTTTATTTTACTGATGGAAAAACTGGACTGAAATTTCATAAACCTAAACAAAGAACCAAGGCAAAATAAAACTCACAGTTAGCCAAAATACCAGTTTACTGTAACCCCTGTGTTTATGTGTGGTGAGTACAAGACATCCTAGCTGGTTATTTCCCGCACCCTAAAGAGGAAGGACCGAAAAAGGGAGAGTTTATTTTTTAATGCACAATAACCAATAGGAGAGTCTGTATACAGTAATATACAGAGTAGCCACTTGCTGCTTGTTGCTGTGAAGTTGGATTTGTGAAGCACTGGGATGGTCGTCACACAATAAATAAATAGTGAGATGCAGCAGGCAGCAAGCAGGGTGGCTGCTGCTGGAGTGTTTGTACAGTGTGGCTGTGACCTCGGGCTGGCAGGGCAGGGCAGGGCAGGGCAGGGTGCATCCTTCCCAGCCACCACATAGGACGGGGCAGAGGGGGGCAGGGCAGGGCAGGGCACCTTGTCCCTTCCAGCCCCATTCCTTGGGTGGGCAGCCAGGTGCCCCTAACACTCTCCCAGCACACTAGACTCTAGAATCTAAGCACTAGAGGTTCTCCAGCAGCTGCCTCCTCTTAACATCTAAAACAGAAGCTGTGTCTTTCTGTACAACTTGGTGTCCTCAGTCAGACGAGCCTACAGTCGGCCACATCAGCACACTGGCAAAACCCTTTCATTCGACTAACAACAACATACTGTAGGGCAAGACAAGTGACCCTCATAGACAAGTTGCTGAATGAGCTGGCTGACTTTAGGGGCGTCCAATAGTGGACATAAAACATAATGAAGAGGACGCGGTCACAGGCAGGAAACAAGATAGGGCAGGATGGTGGCCTCGCGCTCTAACCTATTTGTACTCTAGCACGGCTGGAATGGGCAAAGGACGCACCACGGCGTTATTTTTTGTGAGAGGGAGAGTCTGAGGCCATTTGAAGAGTCGTGGGACACTCATTATATTATACACCGGATTTTCTGACCCACCACTTGAGCATAACACAGAGTTCCAGTCCATCACATTCTTTATCATTCCAGGTGTATAGGGTCCACATCTTAGTCTAGCTCATTTTTTTCTTCTATATGACAGTTTAAATCCTGAAGTAAGGTACACCTTTCTCACTTAAATTCAGTATCCTCCACTAATCTGATTCAGTTCCACAATATACAATTTTTTTCCACAAGTTAAGTCCAATTATCAATGAGGATAACATCCACAGCCTATTTAAACTTTCACCTAAATTGGTCCATTTTGTTTTCCAAGTAATATTTATAACTGTAGCTACAAATAAGCCACTTCATAGTATGGTCCAGTTCCCTCCACTGGTACTCACAAGCCCGGCCTGAGTAGCGTGAGCCAGCCGGGCACTCCTCTCACAAAAACTCCAGAAAGCGATGCATATCCGAGGCGACAACACTCACTAAGACCCTCCCTCTGCCTGGCCTGGTGACCATCTACACTCCCATTTCCTCATGTATTTTTTGTACCACCATTCTATTTTCCTTTGCAGGCAGGTCTAACTTTGCACCAGGAATTTACTCAGTGTGAGGCCTGGCACTAGCTTGACCGCGATTAAGAGACGCAAGGTTAGTAATAAATTTTTTTTAACTGGCACGATAATATTATTTCAATTACGTGTTTGCTGGGAGAAGCTAAACAAAAAATAAATTAAACTATAAAAAAAATTATAGGCTACTAAAACTTAATATGTATATATAAAAACTAACGACAAAATGATGGGGATGATGACATGATATCAAGGGTAGATATTTGCTCTTGAATCTTGTCAGTAATGAAAGCATGAGAATGACAACTTGTTTTTTCTATAATAAAGATTTTAGTATATAACAGCAGTGTAATAATATAATTAAATATCTTTTAAGTATACAATATCTTCAATTTACAAAGATAAGGATGTACTCTCAAGGGGTGTTTACACAACTCCTTAAAAAATAAACTGTATATAATCATCAACCCTGGACTAACTTTTATCTCTGTTAGGGACTCATGTCAACACAGGAGTCCTAACGACCAACTTCGCTAGCTTGTAAGGCATCAAGAATCATTTAATTAATCTACAGTGGGGCTTCAGCAGGGGCAAGTTTAAGAGAAACGCTGCACTGTTTACTGAACAGAGAAAAGGAGGAAAGAGAGAGAAGAGGGAGGGAGGAAGGGAGTGAAGGGCTGGCATCACGACCACACACCTCCTCCCCAGAAAAGTTCCTTTAGACAGAGTATGGGTTTACTTTTATTTTTTTATTTTTTTTATAAGTTAGACTCTGTAAAACTCACAACACATCTATAAATGGTAATCTTAATTCATAGTTATTCTGAAAGAGTCTGTTTTGCTCCTCTCTAACAAGCAACACTAACAAACAGGTGACAAGGTGATACAAGCACAGATGGCTCTTCAGGGGAAAAAACAACTTGGAGGAGGAGAGCAGAGTCACAGAAGCAGTCGTCAGGCCCCTGCCCTTATCTTCTTAAACACACATTCTGCAAACATGAGGAGATAAGGATGAGAGAGGAGATAAACAGCAGGTGGGTCTGAGAGATTTTTAACCCCTCTAATACGATAACGAATTACTGATTTTATTCTGGCTACTGAACAGATGATCTAATTTAGTTTAGGGGACAATTCTGAGAAAAAGGACATTATTGAAGGTTACATCTAACTCACCCAATTCAAAGTCTCCCCAAGCTGCATAAAATCATCTGCAAACAGTAGAAATATAATAAAAAGTACATCATCAGACTCTTCACTGCACTTAGTCCTCACTTTACCCTTTCACAACAATGATGTATCAATTTAGTTAATTCCTGCAATCTCCAGATGACTATACTTAACTTAGGAAAGACATCTCATACTGAAGGAGCTATCTGAAGGTCATTACCAAACCCTGTAGTTTGAAAGGTTTCCCCTAAGCAGAATAAAATAATCTGGTGGTACCACGGATGAACCAAAAATGGCATGATTGGGTTCAAGGGGATGTTATGGATGTGTGCAAGCAACATGATACCTTAAATGAAGAGCTGTAAGTGAGACATGCTTCTGTTTCATAATTAAAGGGTTTATTTTATATTAACACTAATTTCTGACTTCAAAACAACTTTACAATTAATCACAAACAGTCTTAAGTCAAGAATACGTGTCACTTCATCAGCAACTGAACCATGAGACAACTACATGAAACAACTTCACACATGAACAACCCATATGAATTTTTTTACATGCTTGCTACTGCCAAGGAATCTTATTCATCTCTGTGGATACTCGCACTTACAGTACTGCAGAGGTTAGAGACATTTCATTTTGGCCCCTTAAATGCACCACTGATTCCCCCTCCCCCCCAATCTTCAGCTTAGTGGAAAGCTCTTATAGTGAACGAATGAAATGAATGAATAAATGAAGAAAAGATGCTTGAGGAATGAAATGAATGAATAAATGAAGAAGAGATGCTTGAGGAATGAAATGAACGACTGTATTTTGGAAACAAGAGTGCAAAAAGTTACTGTTCTCGTGAGATTGAATAAGAATAGATACAAAATTTGAGGCTATGAATGAGTAGACATGCTTGAGGAAAAGGAATGCTAAGATTTCATGTATTTAGTGATAAGAATGAGAAAAACTACTGCATTTAGTTAAAAAAGAACTACTACGATGATATGAATAATAACTTTCAAATTTAGTAATAAAAAGAAAGCTACTATATTTAGTGATAAGAATGATATGAACTAATGTACTTTGCAATATAATGAAGAACTACCACTTTCTTTGGTGATAAGAATCAGATGAACTAACGTACTTCGTGATAAGAGTAGGAAAAGCTAATGCATCTGATGATAAGAATGCAAAGTACTGATTTCTGGCAATAACAATGAAAAGAGGTAATGCATATAGTACAGTATTTGATAACAAGCATGAGAAGAGCTACTGTACTTGGTGAATAAAAATGTTAAAGTAACAGGAAAGATACAAGTACGTGCTACTGTATTTTCAAGACAGTCTAAAAATGTATACAATTTGGGATGGAAATAAAAGAAAAGACATATGGTGGGATAAATGGATGAATGTGTTATACTGGACTCAATAATATGACATATGACAAAACTAAATGAAATAAATAGGTAGTGTCTCTCTGCAATAGTAAAACATTAATTCTCTATGGCAAAACTTAAAGAAAAGGTCACAGCAGCAGAGTTTTCTTTCCACTCTTTCTTACTCTGATTTAAATAAAGTACACTGACACAAACACAAAAAAATAGTCACTGTTATGAAATCTCAAAGAAATCAAACCAAGTACAGTACATCATCACCATCATCAGTACTGTACTGTAAATATACTGAATTTCATTAACCCTTTGAGATTCCGATGACGATTTTGATCGTCATTTCAAATCCAACCTCAGAGATTCCGATGACACTTTTAATCGTCATTTTAAGAAACTTTTGTCAAATATTCACCATAAATCGTGTTTATGCATCGTAACAATGTGACTCGACCGTGACGTCATGGAATGGTTGCTATGTGTGGCAGGTACTGCACAGCTGATCTGACTCATGGCTTTGTTTCTTTATCACTTTATTCCTGGTGAATAATTTTCTACAACATGGTATAAAATTTTTGGTTTTTGCCTGACTTCAACTTGTCACTTTGACTTTTTGTTTTATTTGTGTTCCTTTTTGTAACATACTATGATAAAGTACAACAATTCAGCTTCAAAATAACAGCACAACCAACATCCTATCATAAATAGTGTATTTGCACTGATCGATCAAAGAAAAAGATCGCAAAGCGAATATGCGGACCAGACCAAAAGAAAATTATGCATCTATTTCCTTTCACTTTACCGTGCAACAAAATGCAAGGTTTAAACCAGATTCACATATCTTGTTAAATTTTTTTTTCCCCAATATTTTTCTACGGCAAGGTATAAAATTTTCGGTTTTTGCATAACTTCAACTAATCATTTTGACATTTTATTTTATTTTTTCTCCTTTTATGAACATACTACGATAAAGTACAACTATTCAGCTTTAAAATAACACCAGAACCAATATTCTAGCATGGAAAGTGTATATACACAGAAGGATCAAAGAAAAATATCGTGCCGTGAAGATATGGGACAGCTTGAGAGCACTGACTCTAGCACAGACATAATCTGCTCAGCCCAGAAATCTCATAAGGTTAATTTACTATAAATTCACATATATATTTGTATTTTAATCAAGCAACCATCAAACAATATTATTCACGTTAAGAAGGACCCAAGTATTAGTGACAGGTGTAATGAAGGCTACATCTAGAAATTACACTCTGAAACATTTCCTGCAATCTGAATAAAATCATTTGGTGACAGCAAAAATGAAATAAAATTGATTCCATCCTACTAAACAGGATAATAAAAAAAATTAATACCTGTTACAATCATGACCCAAATAAGTAACACAAGAGTATCATATTAATTGTCATCATCATCATCATGACTTTTTCCCTCCTATGGATAGGGTATGGGAATACTTAAATAATTTTGGTTTCTCTCACCCAGCTTAGGCACCTCAGGAATCAACGTTGAAGATTTCCTTGTGGAGATCCGAGAATTGGAGGTGTGGCGCTGCTCGCTTGAATTTGCACAGTGCATCCTGGTGCAACACACTCAGCTCCCTGCAACACACAAGATAAGGTTACAGTGGGCATCCTAACAAAGAGTTTGTCCACCTAAACTTGGCCTTCAAAACAATGGTCACCTTCCTTTCCTGTACCATTCTACTTTCTGCTTTAATCAAACATTTCTCTTTCACTACTGAACACTGGGATTTCCCTTCTCAATTCAAGTATTTTTCTGTTCACTAGGGCATCACACTGACAACTGCCTTCTCAATAATGATCACTTAAAATCTGACCAAATTTTCTTCCAAAACATTGTACACAGCAATACATACAAGCATCCACAAAATTCTGTAATAAATCTGCAAAATTACTATTCACAATTACCGAGTAACATAGCATTTTCTACATACATCAGATATATGATACTCCATCCTTCTCCATTCATAACCCTCCCTTCCCATTTTTCCATAAGTTGAATTTTAACTTCTCTCATAACCCCATTAATATATATACTGAACAACCTTGAGGACAGCACAGAGGTACTAAATTAAAAAAATATACTTACCTGAGGGCAGGCATCTTAGCAAGGAGGAAGGCGTAGACAGTGATATCACCCTTGACTGGGAACCTGTGGGTCTTGTCCAGTTCCAGGCACAGTGATCGGCCAACAGCCTCATGCAGCTTCCCGATCTCGTCCATTCCACGCAAGCCCGGCCGGTCTATGGGTCAGAGAAAGTTGGGACAAAATAAATGACCCAGGACAAATGGCTACAGCTGATAAAGAAGGCAAAGGTTGTCTGACAGAGTGGACAGGTGTGGGTGGGTAATAGATATGGTTTGGTTATGCTTACTGACTCACCATTTACAGGTAGCAGAGAAAGGATAATTTACAGGAACACTGTTGGTTCCAACCAGAGTTCTAAGGCTTAATGAAGGCAGCAGAAGGAAAGGAAATCAACTGAGTGAATTCCAATACATAATTTGAGATATGGTCATAAGTGAACAATAAAAACAAATATCAATCTTAACCATTCATTCCAGTGCAAGACTTTTATACTAACTATAATGAAAAAATATATATATATATAGAAATTCTTACTAATTTTACAATTTTCTATACTTTTTTGTCTGTGAGACTGCACAATGGAATAATGGAATGGAATATGAAAAGAAATCTGATTTACTTTATTGAGGAAAATGTCACAACTAGTATACTGTGATATTGTTGATATCATAAAGTTGGCCAGTAATCACATCAAACCACACATTACTAAACACACGAGCAAGCCTCCTAAGTCTAAAGTCTCCTACATATTGGTAACCATGGTAATCAGTGAAAACAACTGTTGCAAAAATAATTTAAAATCTAAGCCAAGTTTAAATGAATATAACAGGAGTAACAAAGTACATCCTCCATGCCATAGAGTATTAGTAAAGTGCCTAAGAGCACTAAAATAAATTAATAATAACAATGATATTAATTCTACTTAGACCCTGTCAATCTGATGATGTACTTTTCATTTTATTCTTGCTACCTTCAAATTATTTAAGTTTGGTTGGGAGAGATTTTCTGAATTGCTGGTGTTATATATAGTCCTCACTAGCCCTTTTAATTCTAAAGGTCTGTCGTAAGCTGAATAAAATCATCAGGAGGCTGGGGGGGGGGAATTATCAGATTGAAAGGGTTAAAATCATTCAATACAAACAAGGAATGTGTTAAAGCTGAAGACGGTAACAGGGACAAGAAAGCAATGTGACTTGCCACTTGGCACACTGAAACTGTCAAAAGCAATCAAATACAGTACATCACATCTGAATTAAAAACAATGCATGGTGAAAATCTAGAATACTGTATTTCATTCTAATCACCAAAGCCAGTCAGTGTGAGGGCTGAGAGGGACAGGAAAGAGATGGCATGAAGAGGAGGTTAGCAGTAAGCACTAAATAATGGAGTCACCACAGAACTAATATGAGCAACTCAAATTATCTAGGAGTATGCAAATATACAAGATCTGTTTGTTTGCTCATAATAGAAACACAGACACCAGCATCTAATAAATATTTCTACTGCAGCACAGATATTTCCCATTATTTTAGCAAGTTTGTATATATTTACGTATTTTTAAAACTACAAATGTCGTCTATTTAATTCCCTGGTGGCATTACGGCATAAGCTCATTCCACACTGCTACATTTAGGGCTCCTAGGTTGTGATGACTCCCTGTTGATGTCAGCAGCCCGGCAGGTCAACATACATACGTTCACAGCTGTTGTGGCCACAGCTAGCATGAAATCTAGGCTCAAAAGTTCTGAGCAGCATCGGACTACAGTATATGCTCAGTGCTAGATTCAGTACAATACTCACATACTGAAACTGTGTTTATGACTATGATATGGCAGTAAGCCCAGTTTCAGTATTTGCATATGAGTAATCATGGCACTGTGAAACTAGATATTCAGTGTATTGTACTATAGTTAAATCTGAATGATAGATAAAATTTTTTTTGTTTTTCCCTAATCATAGAGTATTGTAATAACTAATGAGTTCCAAAAACTGACAACATGGACAGCCCATCATATAAAAGCTGGATATTAAACATAACTCTAGTTCACCATACTTCTTGACTTGCATTATAAATGAAACATATCTTAATACTGAACAGAAACTTTGAGAACAAAATTGAAATATGAACTTTGCTATGAGCTCAGTTCCCAGCTAAGCAAACGGCCAAGTCTAGAGCAAGTGAAGCAGGTGAAAGGGGAGGTGAAAGAGAGGGAAGACAAAATCAAAGACACCATACATCAAATACAATCCTCAGAGTCACTGTGTCTTACATGATGCATTGGGTAGTGTATGATTTTTAGCTGTAGCTCATGTGTCCATATTAATTCTTTTTGAGTCTACACAGTACATATATAATTAGGAAGATCTATATATATCTAATCATATTTGTCCTATGTAATACTTAAAAAAGAAATATACAGTAGTCCAGAGAACAGCTCAAGTTGACAGTATGCTCTAAATTCAAACTCACACATAATGGTAATCAGGCAGACTTATCAAACTGAGACTATAATAAAACTTCTAGAACAGTACAGTACACATTTTTTTAAATTCTAATCTTCAATCCAAAAATTACTGAAATATACTGAACAATAAAGTGCATTGAATAATAACCCAATACAAAAATGATCCTCCTAATATCATATGAAGTACATTATGTACCCTGAATGGTCTCAAAGTCTCAAAAATAAAAAATCCATGGTGACATGATGCAAACAAAGGCCTTGACTTACTTTTGAAAATTCATAGCATTTTACTTATAGCTACTACTGCACAGCCATCAATGGCACTACCCTATACAGGATCCAAGATAATTAACTTTCCCTAATAATGACATGGCAGTCCTCCTGACAATATAGACAGTCCTTACCAAATTACCAAAATATTACAGTCCTTTCTCTATAAATGGTAGTGTAAATTGGGAGAAACTGTCACATCAACCTTACAGGTGGCAAAGGAAGCAAAACAAGCAATTTATCTGTAATTTACTGTGGACTTAGGAACAAACATAACTTCATTATGGTGCTTTTAAATAGCAACAGAATGAGGTAACAGGTTATTTATCTGTACAGTACATTACTGTGGACTTAATCCCTTCACTCTGATGATGCACTTTTCTTTTCCTTTTATTTTCTCTACCTCCAGTGATGGGGTCAGAATTGTCTCAATGAAGCCCTTCACAATCAGCTGTCTCTCCCTACCCTGAATAAAACTGTGTTGCTTAGCAAAAAGAAAATGTAAAATATGTCATTGTACTGAAGGGGTTAGTTATAATCATGAAGGAACAATAAATGCAATCAAGGTCAATGGTCGCTAAATGTAAACATAATTACATATGTCAAAACAAAGATTTATAACAAGGACTTACTGTACTGGTGAGATTATAAAAAGAGAGCATACTGTCACCCCAGCTGCACTCACACTGAAGAAGTCTGAGCCAGGACAGCAAAACAAGTGCGTCATGTGCCAGGTGGTTAATATAAATAGAGCAAAAGGAAAAAAAATGAAACTTAAACAAACAGACAGCAAGTGCCAAGGCAACAGCAGCTTGGTCAAACAAAGCTCTTCTGGCCAGCTGCTCACTTAAATTTTTGGTCATGCACAAACTCACTGGTTAAATTTAGAGTAAAATGTGACAAACTGTTAGGTGAGAAGTGTTAATAATTAGACCATAACTACAAGTTCAATTGCCCTATTGTGATATTCTGTATCTTGGTTAAATGTCTGAAACTTAATAATGTAAATGCTAGATCTGTGTGAGTACAGTATAAGCATAGCATGACTGAATTTCTCAACTCATTACATACTAAAGTCTGAAAAGTTATGATAATTTTTCATATTTTATGACTTTCAGATTTTTTATCGCCTTAATTCTGGAGGGGACCAAAATTTTGACCTACAATGAAAAATATCCCTGAGCCAAATTCACACACACATTAAACAAGGAATGAATTACATACTGAATTAACTGACAGTATCAGGACAATAATGTACCGCTGTCTAAATCCAATGAACTCAATACTTTTTGAACTTTGAGCGACTTTCACGGCAAACAACTCAAAAGGTGGCTGATAAATTCCAAGGTGCAAGCAACTGGCCTGGAGGAAAACACACGACACACGTCAATTAAGAGTTAGCGCAAAGGACAAACTGCTTCATCATCTCAAGCGGCAGCAACAGTGTTCCTCAAGATCGCATTTTCTTAATAAACCCACACACTTGCCCGAAATACTCCACTCAAGCTTTAAGTTTATATTCAGCTTTTTATTTACTTCTTTTAAGGCACAGTGAATTAAGTTCTTGGGGGGAGGGATGATGCGACATGGCTACATGTACAGGTAAAATTTTATGACTGTTTCTACATATGATAACCTACGATTATCTTAACATATTAGTTCACTTTTCACTTAAATACTGTAACTCTTATTGTTGAAAAAGCTTCATTATTCTGTGCAAGAATTTAACCCTTTAATTGTTGAAAAAACTTCATTATTCTGTATACAAAATGAACAAAATAATCTAGTACATTAGCCTATGTGTATAAACAACAACTGCTGTACTATATACTGTGCATCATATCTTATAATGAGGGAAAATCTCTATTGAAATGAGGCTCCAATCTTAGTCCACGGGTTCTGCTTGGCTTGTGTAGCGTGAGTGTTGCGGGAAAGTGTGCGCGCTGGGTTGTACTTACAGTAATGGTGCCTTTGTTGTTGTTTAAGAGAAGTAGAGAGTAGAGGCGTTCAGTTGGACCTCCGCGTATGAGCCTTACCCGAGGTGTAACTCTGACTGCCGCCATCGCTGCTGCCACCCTCACCAACACACACTTGCACTGCTGCTTATAGTGGTTGCATAGGTACTGATGGAGTGCTCTACTGGTGAGTGTGGTGTGTGGTGTTGTCACAGTGTACAAGTAGTCTGACTGAACTAGGATAATGGTGCTGTATACCGTACTGTCAAAAATTTACTGCTGAGGGATTTAAAACCTACCATGATGTGTAAGAGCATTTCAGATTGATAATTAAAAAAAAGTAAAAGTTTCTACTGTATAATACATGAACTATATGCAGCATGTTAAAAATGGTAAGTGATAAGTGAATGGTATTGCCTGCTGTGCAAAAGTATAAATAATACATAAATTTGTTGCATGAAACCATCTACAGAACAAATGTATATGTGATCTGGTGTTTAAACAAAATTATCTTACTGAGAGCATGGCAATATCACTTCCATTTATCTGAATGCAATGATTTGTTTTAATGATCTGAAACAAGAAATATAAGCTCTGCATTGTGCGTAAATTTACAAATGTATGAGTGTACTGTATATCTGTGTGTGTGTGTAAGATCATAATGTATACATATGGATAAAAGTGTGGCGACAGTGGCAGCAGGCTGCGATGGAGCCTCGTTAAACTAAGAATTTCAGCGCGCCAAAAGTCACACTGGGGGTAAAGCAACACACTGGGTGGCAGAACTGAGTGCCAAGACAACCCCCGTCATCCAACCATCCAGGCCGCGACCATCCGCACTACCGTATCTTACATCACCAATGGCACAATGCTTCTTACCTGCCTGTAGAAGCACCAGGGCTGAATACAAGCCTAACTCTGTGTCTGTCAACTTAAGTTCAGCGATAGTTTTGGCAAATTCAAACACGTTGTTAACAAGTTTCATTTCAACGGTCTCTGTGGTGAGGAAGGCCTCCATGGGCAGAAGGGTATCGCCATACACCACACAGTTCTGAGCCACGTCATAGTAGCGCGTCATCCGCAGCACTGCCAGCTCAAAGCTCCCTGTGGGGGGAAGACAAAGCTAGTACCTGACCATTTTCAGACAATTCAGAACAAATCAATATTACACTGTAGTAAGTTAAATTAGATACAGTTGTCAGTTTAGGGCTTTAAATAGTACTGCTAGTAAGGTTGACATGGCAGCTTTAGTAAGAATATACTACACTGAAACATGAAAGAAAGAGGAGCAAGAAGGATATAAAAATGCTGTGCACAATTATGCACAGAGAAAAGAGAGGCAGCTGTTTTATTATATTCCTGTACATGGTGATCTGAGGAAAAAAAAAAAAAAAAAAATTGACCTGGCATTTCCTTCCACTCAACCACCTACAGTACCTATTATCTATTAAAAAAAAAAAATAAATAAATAACTGCTCACCTTTACGATGCATTTCTCTTTAATTGTTCATCTACAGACAAACAAAGTTATCTTCTTTACTATGACATGTTTAATAGACTTACTCTTGCTAACTCCAGACATTTTAATTTAGCCTCTAAGAGGCAGAGGTGAATATGTTAATGAAGGCTACATATTACTCTTCTAATCTAAAAATACCATATCTTCAAAGCTGAATAAAACTATGGAGATAAGAAAAATAAAGTGAAAAAGGCACCGAATGACTGAAGGGCTAATCACTGCCATCTGCCCTACCACTCTTCCTTGCAGTCTTGTTTCCAACCACCAAGCACATTAAAGTTAAAAATGGGCCCAGAGAAAGTAATTCCCTTCTATCAAAAATACTCATCAAAGCATTTCTATTTTCATTTAGTCTGGCACTTCAAAAGAAAGCATATAGTAAGTGGATGGGAGGAAGTTGAGTGATGGAAGAGAGTTATATGGAGAGAGCAAGAAAGAGGTAAAAAAATTAGTGAGAGAGTAAGACGAGAGTGGATGGGAAATTTGGAAGGAATTTGAGTGTAAAGTGGGGGAATGTAAGAAAATGTTCTGGAAGGAGGAAGAGTTAGGGTGATAAAGAAGTTGGCAGGGGAGTGAAAGATAAAAATGGTAGACTGATTGTGGAGAAGGGAGAAAAAATAAGCAAATGGAGAGAGCACTTCAAGGAACTGTCAAACGTGGAGAGTGAGAGTTATGCGAGTGTGGGTGGCTGGGGAGCAGCTGGGAGAAGGAGGAAGATGAGAGGGGCGATGAAATCTGTGGTGGAAGCAACGAAGAACATCAAGGTAGGGAGGACCCCGGGAATTGATGGACTGTGTGGCAGGATGATGAAGTGTGGGGGAGGGATGCTGGTGAAGTGGATGTCGAAGATTATGCAGATTGGGCTGGGAGGAGGGTGGAGTCCCGGAGGATTGGAGGTCCCTGTGCAGGGGAGGGGGCGGGGAAAGGGAAGTGTGTGATAATCATGGCGGCATTTGTCTTCTTGGAGTGATGGGAATAGTATGTGGTGGGATACTATTGACAGAAGTAGGGAAATAACAGGGGAGTTAGTTGCAGAAGAGCAGGGAGGTTGTGGGAAGAGAAGAGGTTGTGTAGAACATATGTTCACCGTTGGATCTTTGGTGGAAGGGTCTCTGGAGAAGGGAGGGAGGTTGTGTGCAGCCTCCATGGATTTGGAGAGAGCATGTGACAGAGGGGATGGACAGGGATTGTGGAAAACACTGAGAGTGTGTGGTGTGGGTGGGAAACTGTTGAGTGTCACGGGGAGTTTGTTTGGGGGTGATGGGGCTGTGGTGCATGTGGATGGTGAACTGAGAGAATTCTTCTGTATGAATGTTGGACTGAAGCAGGGTTGTATCAAGTCTCCATGGTTGTTTGGTCTGTGTATGGATGGGGTTGTAGGAGAGATGCAGGGTGGGGAGTGGATGCTGGAGCAGCCCTGGTGGGAGGGGGTGGCATTTGAAGGTTTCCTGTACTGCTGTTTGTGGACAGTACTATGATGTTGGGTGGAGACAAAGGGGGACAGCAGGGCTTGGTGAGTGAGTTTGGGGGAGTGTGTGGGGGGCTGAATCTGAGGGGTGAATGTGGAAAACAGTGGAGTTGTGGTCTTCAAGGTAAGTGGGTTGGATGGTGAGAAGTGGAAAATGTGAGTGCAATTAAGTGCTTGGGTAATGTGATGAGTAAGGATAGAAATTTGGAGGATGAAGTGCTTGAAAGGGTAAAACATGGAAGAAAGGTTGCTTGTTCTTTGAATGCAGTGATAAGAAATATGGATGTGAGCATGGAAGTAGAAAAGTCACTGCATGACAGTACTGTGATACCAACTCTAATGTATGGAGGTGAAGCTCAGACCTTGTTGGAAGGACACAAGCCAAGAGTGAAAGCAATGGCACGAATTATTTGAGAGGAGCATGTGGAGTTGCATGGAGAGACTGACTGACAAATGAGGAAGTGAAGGAGCATTGCAGTGTGGATGTGGATATGATAGAGAGCATTAGGAGAGATACACTGGGTTGGTTTGGCCATGTGCAGAAGATGGGGAGTGACAGACTAATAAGAAGAATGTACGTGAGTGACGTGGAGGGAGGGAGAGGAAGGGGGAGGCCGAGAATGAGATGGAGTGGAGAGGTATATGAGAGAGGGGGGTGTGAGATGGGAGATAGGCGTGGAAATGATGGGGGACAGGGCGACATGGACGTAATTTGTTTGTGACCACCTCTTATGGGATTAAGGCAACTGGCAACAGACAGATAGATGGACAGACTTCAAAATCACCTAGTACTTCTTCTATATTCTTACCATCAACTTTAGCATTAGGATCACATAACAAAATCATGCTTTCACATGAGCTAAAGCTTTCTAAAAATATTTCAGAATCTCTTAAAAACTTCACCACTCTCACTTCCTTATCATCAGTTGTGGCATATACAGAACAAACTATCCATCCATCCATCCATTATCCAGTCCTGTGTTGCCCCATGAGGAGAGTAAGAGCGTTGGCACCAGGCACCATAATTTAATTATATGGTTACCACCCAGCATAGTAAATGATTTCTTGGTGTACAGGAAACCAATTGGCTTGTCACTCAGTGTACAGTCACCCACAGGCAGAACGAAGGGGAAAGAATGAAGGAAAGACAGACAGAAGATGAACCCTCCACTTTCCAAAATATAATATTTTTTCATGTGATACTGGGTGTTGAGAAGATAAGCTACTGCAGTATTACAAAGTACAGGGTTTTCACTGTAGTTACTGTTAATTGTACTGATGCATATTTATTACACGATTTTCTCACAGTTATCCTTATGATTCCATATTCAAAAATTCTCAATTTTCCAAAGCCTGTGGACCAAAGAAATCCATATTTGAGGAGTACTGTATGTACTGCACCGGTTTAACCAAAAGTTTGTTCGTATCCTCAAACTTTTTTTTTTTTTTAATATATTCCTTTTATTACTTAATCATTTTCATCTCTTGCATACACATCCATCCCATAAACACACTGCCTCCTATCAGTACCTTTCCAATTCATTTCACTCAGTCCACATATATCTAGTTCTGCATCTTCAGTCAACTTCAGAAATTGTCTCTCTCACAATATCATGAACTTCCCATTTATTTTTATTCAAAATCCAGATGCAATTGCTTTTCTGCTCCTTGGTTGTCACTTCTGAGTCTGTCCATGAGGATTAATCACACATCAAGCTGATTTCAACCTCATCACTATTCATACTTAATGCACTCATACTGCTACTGCTTATCTGGAGGAAACACCTGCCTGCCACACACAGCTGTGTGCCAGTCTAACTAAACATCTGTATTAAAGGCTGATGATAATTAATAACAAACAAGATGATTTTGAATAAATTACACTCACTGTTACCACAGCAATAGAATCATTGTAGCATACACACTTACAGTGTACAGGACAGTACAATGAAGATGCATACAGCTTATTTTAACACAAAAAACTGGCTGTACAGTATAATGAACTGAAAATATACATTTAATATACACAACTTCAACAATGTGTGAATGAAAAAGAAAAAAAAATGTCCCAATTTATTTTAAAAATTCTGGGGCAAGAAAATGTACTGCAGCTAGGTAAACAAGTACAGGATAAACCTATGCAGCATAAAGAAAAAGCTGTGCTTCATGTAGGAATGATCAAGTTATATACATAATACTGGAAGAAAGGGAACTGTGGGAGGGATAACTAACAGTGTATAATAACTGCCACCGTACTACAGGACATACGAGCACAGATAAAGATGCATAAATGAGAAAAAGAAACACACCTGCTTTCAAAAGGACAATCTGGTCATCCTGAGAGAACTTTCTGAAGCCTGGGACTGCCTTGGCGAACTCGATGATCTGCTGGATCACCAACGTCAGCTTCTGGGCACAGTCAAACCACAGTTCCTCGTGGGCCTGCAAGGGACGTGTGCTTGTTTAACCCCTTCAATCCAATTACATATTTTTTAGTTTATTTTTATTGCTCCCAGACAATTACATTCAACAAAGAATATGCCTTTCGTATATAAGAGATTTGCCAAGGTCATCTAAAAAAAAAAAAAAAAAAAAATCCACCCTAAGCTGAATAAAATCATCAAGAGAGTGTAAATATAAAAATAAAAAAGGCACCCCATGGTTCAGCGTGTTAACTCTTTGACTGCAGTAACTTTCTATGAGCTGAATAAAATTATCTCTCATAAGCTGGAGAGAAATACAATTTTTTTTTAAAGTTTTGGTCAAAATATTAATCATGAATGTTAATAACACTTTTCATGCCCTACCTTTCTACTGAGGAAAGTAAAATAGCCTGTAATCATCCCCTCACCCCAGCAATAACAAAACAAAATTACAAAATTAAAAAGTGGCTTACCATATTTACGGCCAAAAGGTTACCCGATACTCTACAGGTGGTATATCTGGGTATTTCAATCAAGCCAGCACCAGATTTTCTTCACCTGAGAGAATTCCTAACAGTCAAAGGCTTTAACCCCTTCACTCCAGTGATATATTTTCTAGTCTTATTCATGTTATATACAGATTACAGTACTTTATTCAGCTCTGGAGAGACTTTACAAACCTGAAGGAGTCTTATTTAGCCATAATGAATCACTTCACTAACAGAAATCTGTCCAAAGTTTAGTACAAATCATCAAGGTGGTAGTATGAATACAAAATAAAAATACACATTCAGTAAGAATGGGTTAAAAGCTATCTCAAGTAAATTTCTTTCTGCTATTGGTACACCTGTAAGTTATATTTAGGCTAACCCCTTACAAAATGTATGCTTCCATGCATGTATGTATTTATTAATTTCATGTGAAATACTGTACCAGAAGCTGACATGAAATGCAACAGAAACTCTAAACAGGCATGATCATTACAAGGGCCCATCAACATCAATCCATCCATCCATCATCTACTCCTGTGTTGCCCCATCAGAAGCATTGGAGCCCAGGGCTGGGCAAGTTGGTCCTGACATTTAAGATGAGAGTGACCAACCTCACTCACCCCTAAGTGGTATTACGTGAGCAATAAACCCCAACCACCCATTGGATAGAAAACTGCACAGGCTCAATCCAACTGGAGTGCCTTAGTTGCCCATTCAACCACCAGGCACCATAATTTGGTTATATGGTTACCACCCAGCATAGTAAATGGTTTCTTGGTGTACAGGAAACCATTTGGCTTGTCACTCAGTGTAGAGTCACCCATAGACAGAAGGAAGAGGAAAGAATGAAGGAAAGAAAGACAGAAGAGGAAGTGCAAAGCCACCTATAGGCAGAAGGAAGAGGAAAGAATGAAGGAAATAAAGACGGAAGAGGCAAACACAAAAATCATTACTGTAATCTTTAAGTAACATATACCTATTTCTTAATCTGGGTTCTTTACAAAGACACACACAGAATTCACATATACAGTACTGTGTTCTCCAATTCTAGCACAAATTTACATGTAAGAGACCAACTTAACCACTGTATATCAACATAAATGTTTTACTACTTTATCAGCACAATGCACAAAAATACAAAAAAAACAAAAAACTTAACTATACAGTACCTTAAAACAAGCAACTCACCATATTTTTGTAGTAAGTGATTTTGGAGATGTCAAGAGACTGCCTCCGCATTACGTCTGCTATGTGCTCACTGGTATAGAGGCAGGTGCGGTTGTGGGCATCAGCCACCCATCGTGCCAGGATCTCCGCAAGCTGGGTTGGGTCTGGGTAGAGGAGAATGATAAGTGTTACCTAACATATAATATACAGTAAATAGTATCCATAAAAATGATGCCATGATCCCCCTTATGGAATCTCCATACTATACTGAGGATGGCCATGGTACAGTTGAGGGTTCATATAGACTGGAAGCTAAATCAAGTGCCAAAACCAACTAATTATTTTCCAGCACTTGCTGTAAGCTGTTGGGAAACCTTTTCTACTTTATACTGTATGTCAATCTCCTTCAGAACACAGCACAGAAAATGTGCACTGATAATTCACTTGTTACAGGCTTCCTCTCTCAAATTCCAATGCACTATTTCCCCCTTTTCCCCCTTATACATTTAACGACTGGGTAGAGCAATTCCTTTCTAATGCAGATATGGATAATGTACTGATCTAACCATAATGCTTCTAAATATGGATATGAGATATGCATAACATTACTTTATACCTACTAATGTTTTTTCTCAGGTTGGGAATTCAACATGTAACATACAATACAGCATAAATACAAGGAACAACTTTAAATAATAAAAACTGACAAACAACACTGCAGAAATGATGGAAAGTAAATCTAATTTGGTGAACACTATCTACCCAACATTACAAATCACTTTATAAGCCAACATTAATTAGGAAAATTTCATAGACACAGAAGCTGGCTACAAATTAGAGAAGCTACTGTTCTTTATTTTACAGTGAAGTACTGAACTTCACTCTGTTTACCAGGGAATCATTTATAACAAGAAGAAGAGTACAACATAGTTTAGAAAGATTTTCTGGACACTGAATCTGGATAAAAATCAGCATTCCTATCTTGAGACCTACTACCTTTGAGGAGCAAAATAATGTCAGTTTTATTTTACTGTTTAATTAACTAACAAACAAGTATCTGAGTCAAGATTCTACACTAAATACAACAGTTATTCTTGCAAAAATCCTTTACTGCATACAGCCTCAGACTACAGTGTTAGCAAATTCAACTTATTTTAAGTAAAGATATACTGAATTACATGAAAATATGGTACTATAAATATGTTTCAAAATATTACAAAAGGATTTATTACCAACAATGCTAACAATGCCATGCAAATTACACAACAATCTTAAGCAACAGCTATTCATATCTGTAAATAATTATGCAGTTATCCAGT
>JAGKTI010002791.1:0-25756 GCA_018397915.1 Birgus latro
AGTGATCACACACTTTGCGAGGTCGAGTGGTGGGAGAGTCGTCTTCCCGAACTACTTTGCCACTCCGAGTAGTGACGTCATGGTTCATTGGGCGTACTGAGCCTCCAAGTTCAGTGGTCTGCCGCCCCGCCTCGTTTGTTTGCACCTGTTTCCAACCAAGGTCACTGACCCTCACAATTTTGGTAGATATTTCCACATCTTGCTGTGTTTTTTCTGCCTTTCTCATGAATCCCTCGGTTAGAATCGTCACTGGGGTCATCAGAATAAAAAAGGTTAGGGATGCTAGGATCGCTGGCTGCTTGGGGAGTGGTGGCAGGACGGCTGGTCGATGGGGCAGGGTCTCTTGGGGTTCTTAAGAATTTTGTGATTACAGACTGCTTCCTCTTGTTAACCCCATCTCTGTGGAGGTCAGCATAAAAGCGAAGCGGCCGAGAATTAACGATGCATATCCTGGCGAATATTCTCGCAGTCATTGACCAGCTGAAAAAAACCATCGTGAACACCGAATGTGATCAATTTAGGGCTCAGGAAGCATGCCATGGTGTTGACAGGGCTCTTCATTTTTATGCTGACCTACACAGAGATGGGGTTAACAAGAGGAAGCAGTCTCTAATCACAAAATTCATGAGAACCCCAAGAGATCCTGCCCCATCGACCAGCCGTCCTGCAACCCCTCTCCAAGCAGCCAGTGATCCTAGCATCCCTAACCTTTTTCATTCTGATGATCCCAGTGACGATTCTGATTTTGAGGGATTCATGAGAGAGGCAGAAAAAACACAGCAAGATGTGGAAATATCAGCCGACAGTGATAGGGATGACTTAGGCCCCGCAAGCCTCCCCCCGCCACCAGTCCCGTACACCACGCCAATTTTCACATCAGTGTAGCATTATTTTTTTTTAATGTTTCTTACCTATGATGTTTTCTCATTAATATCACTGTACAGTATATCAGTTCATGTTTGTTTCATTTATCATCATAAAATTAAGAGGAAGAGTCAAGAGAAAGAGTGGGAAAAAGTGCTTATCTTGAGGTGATGTCGGCCAATTTGCCATTATTTCATATATTTAATTGTTTGAAATTTGCTAATTTTGATTTTGCGAGGGTTTTTGTCAACCATATTCTCGCAAAATTGGAGGAAGGATTGTACAAGGTTGGGCAGTGGATGCTGGAGCGGCCCTAATGAGAGAGGGCAATGTTTGGAAACTCCCTGTACTGTTGTTTGCAGATGATACTGTGTTGTTGAGTGAAGACGAAGGGGAGCTGCAAGGCTTGGTAGATGAGTTTGGGAGAGTGTGTAAGAAACGGAATCTAAAGGTGAATGTGGGGAAGAGTAAAGTAATGGTCTTCGAGAGAAGTGAAGCCAGTGAGCGTACAGTGAGATTGGATGGGAAGGAAATGGAGAATGTGAGTGACTTTAAGTACTTGGGCAGTGTGATGAGTAAGGATGGTAGTCTGGAGGGTGAAGTGCTCGAAAGGGTACAGCAGGGAAGGAAGGTTGCTGGTTCGCTGAAAGCAGTGATAAGAAACAGGGAGGTGAGCATGGAAGTGAAAGAGTTGTTACATGACAGTATTGTGATACCAACTCTGACATATGGAAGTGAAGCTTGGACCCTGTTGGAAGGACAGAAGTCAAGAGTGAGAGCAGTGGAAATGAGTTATTTGAGAGGAGCATGTGGAGTCACATGGAGAGACAGACTAACAAATGAGGAAGTGAAGGAGCGTTGTGGTGTGGTTGAGGACGTGATGGGAAGCGTTAGGAGAAACACGTTAAGGTGGTTTGGGCATGTGGTGAGGATGGAGAGTGAAAGATTGACGAGGAGAGTGTATGTGAGTGAGGTGGAGGGGGCGAGAGGGAGGGGGAGGCCGAGGATGAGAGGGAGGGATGGAGTGGAGAGGTATATGAGAGAGGGGGGTGTGAGTTGGGAGCATGGTAGTGAAATGGCAGGGGACAGAGTGACATGGAGGCGATTTGTTTGTGGCCACCCCGTTCGGGATTGAGGCGTCTGGCAATAGATAGATAGACTATTATTACTGAAAGTGTTACATTGTAGTCTATTACAGTGATTACATTTAAGTTTAGTTCTTAATATAGAGTGAAATAAATACTGGGTACTGTTTAGAATTTACGTTATAGTATGAACTAACCCACCTCCACCAACTCCGTCTCCAAAACAAAACAAACTGCCGAACTTCGAAGAATCTACTGCTTCTAACGAAAGGTGTTACATTGCAGTCTATTACAGTGATTACATTTAAGTTTAGTTCTTAATATTGAGTGAAATAAATACTGGGTACTGTTTAGAATTTACGTTACAGTATGAACTCAACCACCTCTGTCTCCAAAACAAAACAAACTGCCAAAGAATCTACTGCTTCTAACGAAAGGTGTTACACTGCAGTCTATTACAGTGATTACATTTAAGTTTAGTTCTTAATATAGAGTGAAATAAATACTGGGTACATTTTAGAATTTACGTTCAAGTGTGAGTTAAACCACCTCCACCACCTCCGTCTCCAAAACAAAACAGACTGCCGACGATCTTCTGCCTCTGACGAAAGGCAAATTATGTGCACTGAATTCTTTCTTTTTTGTCTTTTTTTATTACCTTATACACTGTATATGCTCCTTTACTTTAGTGTTAAGAAGACAAGTAATAAGTATTGTTATTGCAATTTGGGGGGTGAAAATCCATCTCCAAGACACGTTACCGAAGTCGGTACTGTCTCTGTGAATGATTTTCTACCAATTAACCACTTCAGTACTGTGATGTCTATTTCTACTTTATTTACGCTTACTTCAGCCGATTTTATGGCACTCAGGACTGGACTCACATACTGAAGGGGCTAACGAAGGCTGTACCAACCCCGTGTACTTCCACAGATCCAACCTACACTGACTAAAATTGTCTGGTGGCAGCAAGAACAAAATGAAAATACACCCAGCACTGAAGGGGTTAAATGTATATTAAATGCACTATATTGTTTTTTGTCATAACTAATTTATCTATATATGCTTCTTTAATTTAGTGTTGAAAGGACAAGTAATAGGTATTGTCATAGCAATTTTTGGGGGTGATAATTCAGTAATTTATCAATTTTGGGGGGTGAAAATTCGGTAAGCCGGAAAATTCGGTAATTCGAACCAGGGTAGTGCCCCATATAGTTCAGCTTATCAAGGGTTTACTGTACAGTAGGAAATCCCATATGGGATTTCCTATATGCTGTTGATGGTAAATATCTATTTTCAACCAGTTTCAAATTACAGTCCACTGAATGTGACCTTGAGTTTGACCTTTCAAGGTCATTCAAGGTCAAAGGTCTTGGTGCCATATAAAAGCTCATATTACGAGTTCCTGTATGTTCCTAATAGTAAATATCTTTATCTTCAGCTGTTTTCAAGTTATAGCCCTTTGAAAATCCATGACCTTGACTTTGATCTTCGAAGGTCGTTCAATTACCTCCAAAATTTATTTACTTTCTTTGGGGACCAGTGCTCACATATCCTGAGAACTTTATGTAAAATCATTCAGCTGTTTTTTTGTAATATTTATAACAAAAAAACAAACAAAAAACAATACCTCGTCGGACTCCGGCTGGGCAAGGTAACCCAAGCATTCTCAATGCCCACTTCACCACGTCCCTAGGGATTCTGTCAAAAGCATTCTCCAAATCAACAAAAACAAAGTACAGCTTCCTTTTCTTTCCTAGATATTTTTCTTGAAGTTGTCAGACAATGACTATAGCATCAGTGGTCCCATTGCCTGGCATCAACCCAAACTGCACCTCATCAATATATACTCTTTCACTTGTCATACTTTATAGGACTCTCCATTAGCTTAATGCTGCTCATCATCATCACCATGCGGACCTCCTTTCCCACACTAGGGAACGGTGAGGAGTAGCAATGTCCAGACAGCCCAAGTTTGCCCAATCCAATGGGCCACGCTGTCATTCACTCATCGTTCAAGCCCCCGGAATCCTGGCTTTACCTGATATGCAAAAAACATTCACCATTCAGTAGTTTGACATAATCATATCCGAAAGAGCCAATCCAGACGCTATCATGTTAAAAAGGGGTGCCAAATCCCTGATCACGAGCTTCTTCTCACAACATTCATCCTGCCAGCTTGATCTCTTGTCCGTCCCCTAGCCTCACAGACTTCAAGACCCCTCTTCCTCACACACTCATCCACCATATCCCTCCACGTTCTCCTTGGCTTACCTCCCCTCCTCCCTCCTTCAAATTTGCTCAGATATACCTCTTTCACCACTCTATTGTTATCCATTCTCTCCACTTGACCATACCATCTCAGTACACTCTCTTCGATTCTGGTGTCCACAGACTTCCCCATTCCACATCTTTCACGAATCACATTATTTTGTATCCTATCCACTCTACGTACTCCACATACATTTCTCAGCAGTCATATCTCCACTGTTCTCACTCTTGACTTCTCATTTTCATGCCACACCATAGTCTCACATCCACATGTTAAAATTGGCACTAACACTCCTTCATGTAAGTCTCATGCTGCTGCAATACTCAAGCCTCTGTTTCTTATCAAGGTCTTCAAAACACAAGCTACTTTCCTTCCTTATGTCACTCTACTTTCAACTTCTTTTGCACATTTTCCTCTCTTTTCTATTACTGTACTCAGGTATTTGAACTCTCGCACCAATTCCAGTCTCTCTCCATTCATTGTAACATCACTTTGGGAGTCACCTTCTCTCTTAATAACCATCACTTTACTTTTTTCTTCATTTACTCTCAAGGCATGGCATTCACAGACATCAACAAAACTCTGCACTAGTCTACCACATTCTTGTCCAGTATTTGCAAGTAGTACTGCATCATCAGCATACAACAAATTTGAGATACTCCATCCATCACCATTCATTACTAATGCCATCCCTATCTCGATTACTATGTTTTTACTTCCCATTCATATATATATTGAACAACTATGAGGACATCACACAACCTTGTCGTATGCCCACACCAATCGTGAACCATTCACTTTCATGCCCAATTACCCTTACACACACTTCACTACCATTATAAAAACTCTTGACAGCACCTAGCAACTTACTATCGACACTGTATATGTGTGCAAAACCTTCCACAATCCTTCTCTGTCTACTCTGTCGTATGCTTTTTCCAGGTCCATGAATGCCATAAACACATTATAGTCCTTCTCACAAGCCTTCTCCACTATCTGTCTTACTGCAAACATTTGATCTACACATCATCTGGCTCTCCTAAAGACACCCTGTTCATCACTCACTAGGACT
The DNA here is from genome assembly GCA_018397915.1 of Birgus latro. Taxonomy (NCBI): domain Eukaryota; kingdom Metazoa; phylum Arthropoda; class Malacostraca; order Decapoda; family Coenobitidae; genus Birgus; species Birgus latro. The sequence goes on from JAGKTI010002791.1 coordinate 5,294, forward strand.
TTTAAAAACTTTCTTACTTTCTCTATAATAATTCTTCTATATACCTTTCCTACCACACCCAATAAATTTATGCCAAGATAATTCTTGCACTCACTTCACTCACCTTTATTTTTATACAGGAGTACAATCACAGTTTTTTTTTTTTCACTCAGCTGGTGCAGTTTCACTCATCCATGCCTTTTTACATATCTCCAACAAGCACCTCATTCCACTCTCTCCGCTACACTTAACCCTCTCATTAGAGTACTTGGGACACAGTCCTGGGTGCCCAAGGCCACACACTGACAGAGTCCCCATGCACTCGATTTATCCTCAGACCCTTATTCATGCTTCGATAATCATTTTTTTTTTCACCGTAATCCTGAATAAATGTACTTGCTTATAATGTTGGAAAAAGATCAGCTGAATTTAAATTATGCCTTAATTTACTGTTTTTTACTTCAGATTTTTTCAGTATTTTCTCAAAGAAATATAATTTTTAAAGTAAATGCTACTGCAAAAAAAGTTATTCGGAATATGTTTGGCTCCATTTGGTGAATAAAGAATTACTGTGGGTCATTTAGGGCCAATTTTACAGAGCCCAAAAGGAAATTACCTTACACTCAAGCAAGGCTCGGAGCACACTGACTGGGGCAGTGGGGCGACGCTGGGTGTGAGGTGAGTTGGGCGAGGGGGAGGAATACTTGGGGTCGCAAGTAGTGCTTTGTTCTTGCCCAGAAATGGATGCAAAATCATTCCATAACCAAAAAAACAAGGGCCATTTTGTTCTATGCAACTGGAGTCAAGTGGTAACGTGCGGTTGAAATGTGCACATACACAGGCTGCGTCAAATGGTAACAAGCAAATGAAATTTGCACAGCACCCACAAAAACCAAAGTGTTAATCATCTCTGCATACACCTCATCAACCCCAGCTCCTTTCCCATTTTTCTGCCGCTTCACAACGTTCTTCACCTGTGCAAGTGTCATGTTTCCTGGCATTGCATTCCTTCTCTGCACACCTCCAAACCTAATCATGTTTACAATGGCTCTCTTCTCTCTATTCCTAATCATCAGGCTTTCAAAAATATTCTTCCCATCTGGTCTGTACTTCATCCCCATGGGTTAATAATCTACCACCTACATCCTTCACACTATCACATTTCTTTCTGCTTTCACTTCTACATTTCCACACCACTTTCCAGAAACTTCCTTTTATCAGAGTAATTTGCATTCATTTCTCTTCTTAGATCATCATGTACCTCCTTCTTTATCCTGGTCACTAGCCTCTTTATGTGCTTCTTGCTCTCAATATATTCAGTTATTTCAATTGAATCCCTGTCCTGTAAACACTCAAGCCAATTTTTCCTATTTTCCTTCACTGCTATCTTAACCTCTCCATCCCACCATCCCATATCTTTCTTCTTTGATGTTACTCTAGCCACACCACACACCGCTTAAGCATTCCTAACTAAGGAATCCCTATATGCATTCCACGGACCATCCAGATCCATTTCATTCTAATTCACGGACTCTAACTCCTCTACTTTGGTCCTGTATTCATCTGCCATTTCTTTGATTCGACTACTATCTCTCCTCCAAGCTTCAGCATATCACCACACACTCCATCAATTCCTGCGGCTTTCCACATTTTAACTTTATGCATTGCATCCACAATTGGAAGTCAAGTATAATTATTCTCCCATACAAAGGAAAAGGGGAAAAAGAAGTTTGTGGTAATCATGGGGGCATTTGTCTTCTCTGTGTAATAGGAAAAGTATATGGTAGGATACTTACTGACAGAATTAGGGTAACAGAGGAATTGGTTGGAGATGAACAGGGAGATTTTGGGAAGGGAAGAGGTTGTGTAGATCAGATACCCATTCTTATCTCTTTAGTGGAAAAGTTTCTAGAGAAGGGAAAGAAGTTATGTGCAGCCTTCGTGGATTTGGAGAAAGCACATGACAGGGTGGATAGACAAGGATTGCAGAAAGTATTACAGTAAGTTCTCCATTTTCCACACATTTTACTTCAACGCCTTGTTCCCATGTGAGAAAAAAGTTTTCGATTTGTCTCACACTTTGTCATTTTCCCTGAAATTCAATGCTCCCAGCTGGCAGCCGACAATCAGGAGACAACGAATACCATCGGTCGGCAAACTCCCATGTTTGTAAACAAAGATGGCGACCACTCCAACTCTATACTACAACTGCTCCAACTGTGGACTTTTTTCTCTCCTATGGGAAGGTTGAACTTCACCAAATTCATTGTGTTAAGTAATGAAACATTAAAGATTCTTTGGGTATAATGACTAGGTTATAATTTTGTTAGTAAAACCGCCATGAACATGTTAGTGACGAAGCATCTATCTCTAAGCTAAGACGAAGTATTATGCCTCCCATCATCATCATGTATATGAGAATGGCTATTAATGAGTTAAATGGGAGTTTTGTTGACACCTGAACATACAAACTTTATCAAATAAACTTCTTCAATCAGTGAATGACCAGACAGCCTCCGCCATCTTGAATGTTTTGGTCGGTCAGTTGATCTGTGTCTACTAACAAACAAATGAAAAAGGCAATATTCTGACCCCCATCAGGTAAAGTGGTTATAAGACTTCATTTATGTTTTAATGTTATTTAATAGTACTTTAACTTGCACAGTAATGTAAATATTTAACTTAAAAATTCAGTACTGCTGAAAAGCTGTACAGTTAATCAAGTGATCAAAACAAACAGTGTGGGCTGCGTTCGAGGGTTTGGCCTTTCAAAGACCTTTATAACAGTTTTAATGTCTTTTCAGGTACATGTTAATTGTGTTATGCTGTTTTAGCACTAGTAAACACTCTTCATTTAATTTTGGGTAGAGCCTGTTTGGTCTTAAAGTACTTTCTGAAAAAGTAGGTACAGTACCTGTCCCACCAGAATGCCCATCTATTTTTCCAATTGATTCTTAACTTCACACTTCGACATTGCACGGTTCACGTGGTTTTGGTGGAACATCAGAGCATTGAAAAATGAGGACTTACTGTAAGAATATATGGAGTAGTTGTTCAAGGCCAAGAAAAGTATGAATGAGGGTGCTAAGGCTACAGTGCGTGTGGATAGTGAACTGAATGAATTTTTCTATTTGAAGGCAGGATTGAAGCAAGGTTGTGTCATGTATCCACGGATGTTAAATCTGTATATGGATGGGGTTATAAAAGAGATACAAGGTAGGGCAACGGATGTTGAAGCCACACTAGTGAGAGAGGGCAGTGTTTGGAAACTCTCTGTACTGTTGTTTGCAGATGATACTGTGCTGTTAAGTGAAGACAAGGGGGAGGAGCTGCAAGGTTTGGTGGATGGGTTTGGTGGATGGGTTTGGGAGAGTGTGTAAGAAATGGAATCTAAAGGTGAATGTAGGGAAGAGTAAAGTTATGGTAGGAGAGAAGTGAAATCAGTGAGTGTACAGTGAGGCTGGATGAGGAGGAAATGGAAAATGTGAGTGCATTTAGGTACTTGGGTAGTGTCATAAGTAAGGATGGAAGTTTAGGGGGTGAAGTGCTTGAAAGGGTACAACAAGGAAGCAAAGTTGCTGCTTCCTTCAAAGCAGTGATAAGAAACAGAGAAGTGAGCATGGAAGTGAAAAAGCTACTACATGACAGTATTGTGCTACCAAGTCTAACGTATGGAAGTGAAGCTTGGACCTTGTTGAAGGGACAAAATCAAGAGTGAGAGCAGTGGAAATGAGTTATTTGAGAGGAGCATATGGAGTCACATGGAGAGACAGACTGACAAATGAGGAAGTCAAGAAGCGTAGTGGTGTGGACGTGATAGGAAGCGTCAAGAGAAACACACAGAGGTGGGTTGGCCATGTCGAGAGGATGGAGAGTGAGCGACTGACAAGAAGAGTGTGAGTGAGTGAGGTGCAGGGAGGGGAGAAGGAGGGGGAGGCCAAGGATGAGATGGAGGGATGGAGTGGAGAGGTATATGAGGGAAGGGGGTGTGAGCTGGGAGCAGGACAATGAAATGGAGGGGGACAGGGTGACATGGAGGAGATTTTTTTTTAGCCACCTCTTACAAAATTAAGGCAACAGATAGATGGATAGATTTCTTTGATCCTCAGCATCTTGACTTTCAGTCTTTCTCCATGACTGCTCCTCTCTCTCCTGGTCCACCTCACTCCTCTCTGCTTGATTTGGCATACCACAATCATATTATCTGAAAGACCTCCACATCGTCCTCTCACGGACCTTGAATCAGCAACCATTCTGAGCACTGACCTCTCTATGAGGACATAATCAATCAGGCACATTTCAACACAAACCGTTCCCTCTATACAATGTATATTTAAGTGCATCTTTGTGTTTTATATATATATATGGAGCCTCTCTGGTACAGTGGCAGTGTGTCCGTCTCACACGCTGGTGGGCACGGGATCACCTCCCACCAAAGTAGTCAAAACTTTGGGAAGCATTCACCAAGTCACTGACCACTTAGGCGGACACAAGGGGTGATGTGGTTGAACTAGTGTCGCATACTAGTATGCTTGCAACCAGTCGGCTTAAAGCGGGCCGATTACCCTTGGTTCACAGACTATACCACATCCAAAGTCACTACAACACAACAATTACACTCACAAGCACTTCTCACCCTACATACAGTCTCTACCAGACAGCCTAAGCCATTGGGAAGAGATACATGACTGCATCGTCCGGTAGGGATAGGCCGGTCCTGCAGTGGACCTCAATGGCTGATGACGATGACAATATATATATACTGTATATATACAGTAATCTCTCTACTATCCGGATGTCCACTATCCGGATATATCGCTATTCAGACATCATAGGCTGTCCAAACCCCACATACATTTCTCAGCAGTCAAAAATTTGAAGAAAAAAAAAAAAAATCCAATTTTTTCTGACCGCGTCAGTTTGAATTTCCCGCTTGCGCCGACTAGCTCCCTTCCCACCAAATCGCCCTCCTGCTAATTCCGTCTCAACTCCCGTGAACAGTGGATGGCTGTCCGATTGTTTGCGGTATTGTCGTTCTTGTTTAAATAATCAAAAGTCACAGTACTAAGGATTAACTGTAGTTAAACACTAGATTACTGGACATGCTTCAAGAGCAATTACGACCACTGTAAAAACCTAAGAGATGGGGGTAAACAACAATCATGGACTGTAAGTAAACATTGTCAACTGCTAAATATTTTCCATAATCACTTCTAAATCCTCATTCTCTTGTTACATTTTATTTACTTCATGCTTTGTGTCCCATATTTCAGTGCAGAGGCTGTGAATGAGGTGATTTTCTCAGTAATTACCATGTCTCTTACTTACGTTCACTATCTAGTCAACTGGTGAACATTTTCGCTCCACACACCTCTAAATCAAAATTTTTCTGGCTACATTTTATTTACTTCATGCTTTGTGTCCCATATTTGAGTGCACAGGCTGTGAAAAGGTGATTTTCTCGGTAATAATCAAGTCTCTTCCTTACGTTCATTATGTAGTCAGCTGGCGAACACCCCTGCCTTACTCACCTCAAAATCATCATTTTGGGGTTAAAATTCGATTAATTCATGCTCTGTGTCAATTACTTATGTGAATGGGGTCTTAATTAAGTGCTATGCATGTCCGGTAAGGAGTTAGGTAGGTGGTTTTCTGATTTAGGTTAGGTTAGGTTAGGGTCAAGAATGACAGGTGCTGTTGGTGAACAGTGAACACCTTTGCCATACCTAACTCTTTTTCTGATAACAATTTATTTATCTGATGCTTTGTATCCCATATTTTAGTGCATAAGCTATAAGAAATGATTATTTTCATAGTGACAGCCACATCCGATACTTACTTACACTAAGCTGCCAACTCGTGAACACCCCTGCCTTACTCAACTCAAATTCATCATTTTGGGGTTAAAATTCGATTAAATCATGCTTTGTGACAATTATTTATGTGAATGGGGTCTTAATTAAGTGCTATGCATGTCCGGTACAGAGTTAGGTAGGTGGTTTTCTGATTTAGGTGAGGTTAGGTTAGGGTCAAGAATGACCGGTGCTGTTGGTGAACAGTTAACACCTTTGCCATACCTAACTCTTTTTCTGGTAACAATTTATTTATTTAATGCTTTGTATCCCATATTTTAGTGCATAAGATATGAGAAATGATTTTCATAGTGATAGCCACGTCCGATACTTACTTACACTAAGCTGCCAACTCGTGAACACCCCTGCCTTACTCACCTCAAATTCATCATTTTGGGGTTAAAATTCGATTAATTCATGCCTTGTGCCAATTATTTATGTGAATGAGGTCTTAATTAAGTGCTATGCATGTCGGTAGGGAGTTAGGTAGGTGGTTTTCTGATTTAGGTGAGGTTAGGTTAGGGTCAAGAATGACTGGTGCTGTTGGTGAACAGTGAACACCTCTGCCATACCTAATTCTTTTTCTGGTAACAGTTTATTTATTTGATGCTTTGTATCCCATATTTTAGTGCATAAGATGTGAGAAATGATTTTCATAGTGACTGCCATGTCCGATACTTATTTATACTAACCTGCCAACTCAAGAACATCTATGCATTACTTACCTCAAAATCATCATTTTTGGGTTAAAATTCAATGAATTCATGCTTTGTGTCCATTATTTAATGCATATGGTGTGAGAAAGGGTGATTTTCATAGTGACTTCCATGTCTGATACTTACTCTTGCTGGCAAGTTGTGAGCACCTATGCTTTACTCACCTCTAAATCATCATTTTTTGGTTAAAATTCGGTTAATTCATGCTTTGTGTGCATTATTTAGGTGAAAGGGGACTTAAATAAGTGCTAAGCATGTCCGGGAGGGAGGTAGGTAGGTGGTTTTCTGATTTAGGTTAGGTTAGGTTAGGTTAGGGTCATGAATGACCAGTGCTGGAGCTTCAGGGCCACTATCCGGACAAGACCACTATCCGGACATGCCTTTGGCTCTATTACGTTGGATAGTGGAGGGATTACTTATATATACAGTAAATCCTCATTTTTCGCTGTTCTGATGTTCCCCCAAAACGTCGCAAAATGTGAAACATCGAAGTGTGAAGTTAAGAATCAATGGGAAAAATAGATGGGCATTCCAGTGGGACAGCTACCTACCCTATCAAAGTACTATAACACCAAACAGGTCCTTCCCAAAATTAAATGTAGAGTGTTTACTACTTGCTTATACAGCATAACACAATAAACATGTACCTGAAATGACATTAGAACTGTTATAAAGGGCTGCAACATCAAAAATCCTTACCACAAATAAAGTAAACATTGGCATGAATGGCAGCTGAAAGTGTGTTGAGGGTGGATGGGCTAGTTATTAGGTGACATGGGCCTCTCTGGGGAAGCCCTATCACCTAAGCCGGAACCCTCAAAGTCGAATTCAGGCTTCAGCAACTTCACTTCCTCTCTGTCCACTTCTCCCCATTCATCCTCCTCTCATTTTTTTTTTTTTTTTTTTTTTATGTGTCCGACTCTGGGCATAGGCTTTACAGCCTGCTATCAAGGCCCAGTCATCGTCCTACATATCATACACCTCTACATGTCACCACTTCGGCGCTTAACACCCACCGTCCATATTGAATACATGCTAGGGCTGTCTCATACAGGACTGGTGTATTGGTATTAGCGGGGTTATTTTTTACATCTAAGTCTTGCATAATAGCAGCCACATTCAGTGTCATATTAAAAAATCATGTGATCCTGGCTTGTCTCTGCTCCAGTAGGTTTCTGTTGTAGACAGCCATCAATTGAGACTTCAGATCATTCAAGGTGGATAGGATCTGGGTAGCCTCAGGCATAGTCCCAGTGTATGTCTCGAAGGTTGTTGCCATGTCGGTTATGGTGGACAGGCTGTGAGACAATTTCTGGTTGGTCATCTTCTCCTGTGCAGTGTGATCAGGCCTTTCATTCTCTTCACTAGAGTTCATCTCTTCCTCTGTTATGTCAACAACACCTGAGTCTAAGTCGTAGTGTGTCAAGTGGTGACTTACAGACGTTTCGTCCACCTCTGCTGTGTCTAGGCTTGTGCGTCTGATCACACTCTAAAAACTAACTCCATCAGGTGAATATTGATACAGTAAAAAACAGTGGCACAAATAGAGGCTGAGGGGAAAAAAACACACATTTACTTTATTGTTACTTTACATGCACTCATCTGCTTGTTGAGAGGTTCCGTGTTCTTCCTTAGGAGTATAATGCAACATAACAGTAACCAACATTACTGATTTTCATTACACTACTGTATATTCTTCCCCTGAATTGTTCTAACTAACACTTGGTAGGTTAATGTTGGTTAACTTTAAAAAGAAACTCCTTTAGGAGGATACTGATACAGTAAAAAACCAAGGCACAAATAAAGATTAAGGGAAAAAAAACAGACACATTTACTTTGTTATTTCACTTGCACTCACCTGCTTGATGAGAGGTTCCTTGTTCTTCCTTAGAGGTATAATGCAACATAACAGTAACCAACGTTACTGATTTTCATTACAATACAGCATATTCTTCCCCTAAATTGTTCTTATACTTAATTAACTCAAAAACTAACTCCATTAGGTGGATACTGATACAGTAAAAAACCGTGGCACATATAAAGATTAAGGGGGGAAAAAAACACACATTTACTTTATTGTTATTTTATATGCACTCACCTGCATTTTGAGAGATGCCTTGTTTTTTCTGAGTGTCCTTAAGGTGCTGTCAGAAGCATCAGTCAGGCGACGGATCTTAGGAGCTGTCAACCCCACCTCAATGAGCTGCAAAATCATCTGCTTCTCGGCCGCACAAAGAACACAATGGTGAAGGGGTCTGTCGTACCGCCGCTGTATCAAGAGAGGGTAAAGTGGTCGCAAGATGGCCGCCAACAAATGAATATCCGTATGCGTCGTCTGATGAGTGTTGGCTAACAGCTGGAAGCGGCGACGAAGATTGGAGGAAAATGATGAAGCTTGCAACACGTTGGAAACTTTTTTCTTTCACGAAAAATGAAGTGTCAAAGTAAAATTCGTCGAAATACGAGGACTTACCGTATATATATACACAGTATACAGTACGTGCGGAAAGTGTTGCCACCATCTTAAAAAAAGAAAACATTCTTGTGGTTAGCAAGCAGAAACAAATAAATTAACACTCACCATTGAATTTAGTATTTACTGGCATTCCCCTTCACCTTTATTATCTTCTTAAGGCGTCTGGGGAGACTGATGGCGTAGTTTTGCAGAACAGACGGACTAAAACTGCTCCATAGCTGCTTGACTCCAGCCTCAAGTTTAGGCAAAGATGATGTGCCACTTCATGTGCGCCCATAAATTCTCAATGGGATTGATATCTGGGCTGTTTCCGGGCCAATCTCGAATAAAGGGAACCTCACAGTCTGTTAGCCACTGTTTCACTGACTTTGCAACATGTCCAGGGGCAGAATCTTGCATAAATACTCTTGCCTTGGTTTTATCAAAAGAGTCACTTAAAACATCACATAAGAGCTCCAAATAATTGTTCTGGTTCACTTTTTCATTTGCAGGTAGAACTACCAACCTACCAACACCATAATATGTAAAGCAGCCCCAAGCCATGAGTGAGGCTGGCTATTTAACAAACTTGGAAGTGTACTTAGGATCAAGGGGGTCACTGCCTGGTTTGCAGTACACTCGTGATGAAGGGGTACCAGTGACAGTAAATGTTGACTCATCACTCCAAAGCACAGTTTTCCATTGCTCCTCACTCCAGGCAAGATATTTCTTATAAAAATTTACTCTCTTTTTCTTCTGAAGTGCAGTTAGCAGTAGTTTTTTATGAGCACAAAAACTCCTGTAGCCCAGATCGTCATGCAACAGCTGCTGCACACTTCTGACAGACACATCTGCCAGCAACTGTGGGTTCTTTTCTTTTAAATCCCGTGCTGTTAGCCTTGGATCCTTGCTAACTTGCCTTGAGATCAGCTGACGGGTCCTGAAGGTTGTCTTACGAGGTCTCCCAGGCTTGGGAAGTGGAGTGGGAGGAATGGCCTCCCCACTGTCCTTGAACCGCTTCACCAGTCTCTGCACTGTCCTCAGTCTAACACCATCTGATTTGCAATAAATGGGAGTTTGTGGCCAGCTTTGTATAAAGTAATCACTTCCACACGTTTGTCCTTGCTTGTGGTTACTTTAGGCATGATGAGAATGTGGTAGGTAACCAAATAACTGTGTTATTTGAGTCAAAACATGCCCTCGTGGTGCATCACACACAGAGACACTCCTCCTCCTGTGGCTGCCCAAACATTACTGAGCCTGCTCCTGTGGTGCCAAACCTATCAAGCAGGGTTGCCAGCTCCCGCTGAAAAAGCGTCAGCTCATTTCGCATCACAGGGGAAGGTAGTATTGACCCTACTTCACTTAACGCGAATAAGAATGACGTCGGCAAAAAAACGTCAATACTTTCCGCGCCTACTGTATATTCACAGTAATCTCTCCAATATCCGATGTAATACAGCCAGAGGCCTGTCCGGAAATTGGTTCTGTTTGGTTATTGAGCCTGAAGCTTCAGGGCTGGTACTTATGGACCCTAAACTAGCCTAACTCAGAAAGCCACCCACATACCTCCCCACCGGACATGCATAGCACCTATTTAAGACCCTTTTCACATAAGTAAGGGACACAAAGCATGAAATAAATGAAATGAATCCAGAGAATGAGGATTAACCCGTCCAGTTCCGACCAGTTTTTTATCCAGCCTACCCCCAGGTCCCGACCGATTTTCGACTTTTTGTTTTTTGGCTGATACCTTCACTTTTGGTGAGAAATATTGAAAATTCATAGAGAAATCATGATCCTGACGTTAGAAGTGTTGATACAGGTGTCACTCAACCTTCCATTTTCCTTCTTTTTCAAGGTACCTGGCTAAAGAAAACGAACTATGGAAGGGTTAACTAATTCAAGCTACGTTAATTTACTTATTTATTTCATTTATTTGGTACAAATTTATGTGTAGTACAAGTCTATATTGGTTTTTACACAATAACAATAGTATAGGCATTTGTAAGCATTGTTCACTCACCCAAAACCCCAGTACAGTAATACCTCAATATAACGGACTTCAGTAGACTGGAATTCGCTTTTATCGGACTCGAGGAGCTACCGGACTAAACTCCTATATATCAGAAAAAGTCCGATAAAGCCAGAAAGCAGTCCGGACTGCCTGACAACTTCAGCTATGTTCACCACAATAAGACAAGTAAAAGACATGTTTTTCAGTGCACAGTACAGTGCTTCCTCCAATTTTGCGAGAATATGGTCGACAAAAAACCTCGCGAAATCGAAATTCGCAAAGTTGAAACAATTAAATATATGCAATAAAGGTAAATTGGTCGACATCACCCCAAGGTAAGCACTGTTTCCCCACTCTTTCTCTCGACTCTACCTCTTAATTTTATGATGATAAATGAAACAAACATGGGCTGATGTACTGTACAGTAATATTATTATGAAAACATCATAGGTAAGAAACATAAAAAAGAAAAAAATGCACATTTACACTGATGTGAAGACTGGCGTGGTGTACGGGACTGGTGGCGGGGCAAGGCTTGGGTGCGACTACTGTGGTGTAAACAAACGTGGTGGGGCGGCAGAACACCGAACTAGGAGGCACAGTACGCCCAGCGAACCATGACGTCACTATTCCGCATGGCAAAGTAGTGCGGGAAGACGACTTTCCCACCACTCGACCTCGCAAAGTGTATGATCACTCGCAAAGTTCATAAATGTTAAAAAATAAATGACTTGGAACTATCTATCTATCTATTGCCAGACACCATAATCCCGTAAGGGGTGGCCATTTGACTTTGAGTTATTTTTTTTTACTGGGAGGGGCACTAACCCTCCACCAACCCACTTGTTGACACATAGGGAGCACGTATGGTTTGGTTATATGGTTACCACCCAGCGTTGTAAATGGTTTCTTGGCTTACAGGAAACCATTTGGCTTGTCACTCAATGTAATGCCACCTGTAAAGGAAAGAAAAGCAGTAAGAAGTGACAGGAAATATAGGAGAAATAGGAAGAAAGGAGGGCAGGCACAAAAAAAAAATGATAAAGGCTAAGGAAGAAGTAGGCAGCACTACATCAAGTGAGTGGATGATGGTCGCCACCACCTACCACTCAGGAACTACCTTGCAAAATTGGTGATTCGCAAAGTTAAAGTTCGCAAAGTTGAAGGATGTACTGTACAGTATTATTATACCATTTGATTAATGTAGTGAAGGTATAACACAGTACAATACTGCAATGGTGGTGAAAACCACTGATGCAATCCGAACTAATGTCTGATATATCGGAAAAAGTCCGGATTAGCAGGGGTAAGTCCGGATGTCGCTTTTATCGGAATTTCGCATATTTCGGACTGGCCTGAACCCCAATTAGTCCGTTATAGTGAGATCTTACTGTATATGGCACCTCCCTTTACGACATTACCACCTCATCACTTTTGTTTGTTTCTACCTCTAGCTTCTTTGTCCTCCACTTTAGGAATCACTTCCACCATGAATTTCGTCATTGGAGAGACCGTGGGGCAGCATACCTATACTGGCCAGGTTACTGCTAACAGGTGAATTGACCAGTGTGGGGGGGAGGGGGGGTTAGGTAGGGCTAGGCAGTATCCCTGCTTGACAACAGGTAGAGGAAGGTCTTCCACATATACCTACCAAAAATCACCCGCAGACGTTGAAAAATTTGCACACAATGGGCCTTGCAATTGAGTGACGTACGATGCACGTCATTGGGTCTGTCCGCAGAAAAAAGTAGCAACGTGGATCGTACGTCGGTGGGACTCAGCGGGTTAAGAGGTGAGTATGGAAAATATTTAGCAGTTGACAACCTACTGACACTCGAAAACAGACATGAAAATCACTATGAAAATCACCTTTTTAAGACCCTATGCACACAAATAAGGGACACAAAGCATGAAATAAATGAACTGGAACCAGAGAATGAGGATTTTGAGGTGAGTATGGAAAATCTTTGGCAGTCGACAATGTATTTACCTAATTGTATTTACCTAATTGTGATGTACAGGAAATGAGCTACTCTCGTGGGGTCCCGTCTCTTTTTCTCAGTAAGTCAAATTTTGTTTGAAACTCGTTTACGTTTTTAGACTGGACGATCTCTTTGTCCAGTCTATTCCAGAGGTCTGTGCATCTATACGGAAAACTATATTTCTTTGTGTCCTTTAAGCAGCTTGGCTTCTTCAGTTTCAGTCCGTGTTCTCTTGTTGCTCTCTTATCCCATACTAACAGGTTTTCTCTGTCAACTTTATCTTCTCCCATCATGGTCCTGAACACTGCAATCATGTCACTCCTCTCTCTCCTTTCCTTTAAGGATGGCAAATCCAGCCTTTCTAGCCTCTCACTGTATGACAGATCTTCCAGACTGGGGACCATCTTAGTTGCTGTTCTTTGTATTCTCTTAATCTTGTTTATATCTTTCTTTTTGTGTGGGGACCACACTACTGCTGCATATTCTAACCTGGGGCGGATCATGGCCATTATCAATTTTTTCATCATCTCTTCATTCATGTAATGAAATGCCACTCTTATATTGCTCAAGAGTTTATATGTCTCTCTAACTATCTTGTTAATGTGTTTTTCAAGTGACAAACTATCCTGGACCAGCACTCCTAAATCTTTCTCTTCTCTCGCTTTTGTGATTGGTTCATTACCCATCATATAATTCAGTGTTGGTCTCTTGGTGCTTTTACCCATTTCCAATATTTTACATTTTTTTGCATTGAATTTCATTTCCCACTTCTGGCTCCAGTCATGTATCCTATCCAGATCCTCCTGCAGCATTTTACAGTCCCCTTCAACCTCTACCTTCCTCAAGATCTTTGCATCATCAGGAGGATGGAAAGCTGATGACAGGGAGAGCTGGAGCTCCCGTTTCATCAGCCCTCAGGACTTGTTCCTGACCATCCCCCTTTGCTGAACTTTTTCAGTGTCTCAGTAACACAGAGAGTAGAGCAGCATGCTCTCCAATACAAGTTTCTCTAACTGTCAACACCAAACTACATACACGCTACACACTACACTTCCTTTTCAAAAAATTCTAAAAATGGCTACTGAAAATCGTGCCTCGGAGTCCCCAGGGGGGGGACCATAAATGCCCCCACCATCCGCCCCTCTCCCGGTGACGGCTCTCGGAGTTGCCTGGAACCACTGTCTGACTCACTCCTTCTTCATTTCTGTAACATTCGTGGCCTTTCCTCTAACTTTTGCTCTGTTGAGCACCACCTCTTCTCCTCTAAACCTCACCTTCTCTTTCTTTCTGAGACTCAGCTGTCTGAGACAACTGACAGCAAACCCTTTTCTGTATCCTCCCACTTTCTCTATTCTCATTTCAAAGCCAAAGGTGGCTGTTGTGTATATGTACGCAACGATCTGTCTTGCTCTCATGTTCCTGAACTTGACTCTTCTGAATTCTCTACTCTCTGGCTTCGGCTCTCCTGTCATTCTCTGACTAAATATATCTGTGCTGTTTACTTATCTCCTAATTCTACTGACTATCAAAATTTCTTTGACTATCTTACTTCTATGATGGAACACATTCTGTCCATTTCTCCTTTCTCTGAAATCTCCATTCTTGCAGATTTCAATGTTTACCACCACCTTTGGCTCTCCTCTCCTTTCACTGATCCACCTGGTGAACAAGCCTACATCTTTCCTATCCTTAATGACCTAGAGCAGCTTTTACAGCACCCTACCCGTATCTCTGACCGCCTTGGAGAGAGTTCCAACATACTTGACCTTTTCCTAACAACTAATCCTTCTACTTACACTGTTAATCTTTTCTCTCCGTTGGGCTGCTCCGATCATAACCTTATTACCTTAACCTGTCCTATTGCTCCAGTACGGCCTGTGGACCCTCCAAAGAAATGCCGCCTGTGGCACTTTGGAGCTGCAGATTGGGAGGCCCTCAGGCAGTACTTCTTTGATTTTCCTTGCAATGATTATTGCTTCCATGGCCGGGAGCCGTCTGAGTGTGTCCTGCGCATTACGGAGGTTATTCTCTCGGGCATAGAAGCATACATTCCTTTTTCATATCCTCTGACTAATGCAAGAAAGCTTTGGTTTAATCACGCTTGTTCTAATGCTGTCCGCAACAAAGAAAGGGCCTTTAAAAGGTACCGGAGCCAACCCACCCCTGAATCACATCTTTTTTTATATTTCTGCCCGGAATCGTGCTACGTCTGTTCTTCGCTCTGCTAAAAATAATTTCATCCGTGCTAAATGTTCCCAACTCTCCAACTCGAATTCTTCTCGCTCCTTTTGGCACCTTGCCAAAAACCTTTCTAACAACTTTACTTCATCATCATTCCCTCCTCTTTTCTACTTTGATGGCTCTGTAGCTATTTCTTCTACTGATAAAGCAGATCTCTTTGCTCAGACTTTCTCCTCCAATTCTACCTTAGACGATTCCGGTGCTGTTCCTCCATCACTTCCTCCCTCAGACATCCTCATGACTGGCATTAAAATTTCTTCAGCTGATGTATTTTCTGCCATCACTGGCCTCAATATTAACAAGGCATATGGGCCTGATGGATCCCTCCTGTTGTCCTCAAAAACTGTGCTTCTGTGCTTACACCATGTATAGGTAAACACTTTCGCCTTTGTCTGTCAACTTGTACCTTTCCTTCTTGCTGGAAGTTTGCTCTCATTCAGCCAGTCTCAAAGAAGGGTGACCATTCCCAACCCTCTAACTATCGTCCAATTGTTTTAACATCCTGTGTATCAAAAGTTTTCGAGTCAATTCTTAACAGAAAAATTTTAAAGCATCTTTCCTGTCACAACCTTCTTTCTGATCGTCAGTATGGGTTCCGTCAGGGAAGCTCCACTGTCGATCTTCTCACCTACCTTTCAGACTCCTGGTCATCCTCCTTTCGGGACTTTGGTGAAAGCTTTGCCATTGCACTTGACATCTCTAAGGCTTTCGATCGAGTCTGGCATAAATCTCTGATTTCCAAACTGCCCTCCTACGGTTTCTATCCTTCTATCTGTGCCTTCCTCTCTAGCTTCCTTTCTGGTCGTTCTATAGCTGCTGTTGTAGACGGCCATCGTTCTTTTCCTAGACCTATCAACAGTGGTGTTCCTCAGGGCTCTGTCCTATCACCAACTCTCTTTCTTTTATTCATCAATGACCTTCTAAGCTGTACATCTAACCCTATCCACTCATATGCTGATGATTCCACCCTTCACCTTTCCATTTGATTTCCGCAACGTCCATCTCAGCAGTTACTTCAGCAAACATGGGATGAGGCTATGGCACACCTAATATCTGACTTGGTTCATATCTCTGATTGGGGTAAAAATATTCTTGTTATTTTTAACTCATCAAAAACTCAGTTCTTACACTTATCAACCCGACAAAGTCTTCCTCAGGATTACCCACTAATGTTTAATAATGTCCAGTTTAGTCCTGCATCATCCTTGAACATGCTTGGGGTTTCATTCTCTCGGGATTTGTCTTCGAAAGAACATATTACATCTCTTGTAAAATCGGCTTCCAAGAGATTAGGTGTGCTGGGCCGACTCCGAACTTTCTTTACCCCTGCATAGATGTTGACCTTGTACACGGGTTTTATTCGCCCGTGTATGGAGTACAACTCTCATGTGTGTGGAGGCTCGCCACATGCGGTTCTTCTCAATAGGGTGGAGTCAAAGGCTTTTCATCTCATTAACTCTCCTCCTCTTACTGATTCCCTTCAACCTTTGTCTCTTCGCCGCACTGTTGCTTCCTTATCTCTCTACTATCACTACTTCAGTGGTCACTGTTCCTCTGAACTGTCTGCTTGCATCCCTCCACCTCTACGACGGGCACGTAGTACCCGTCTAGCAACAAACTCTCATCCCTTTTCTGTCCAACTCTCTAATGCAAGAGTTAACCGTTACTCCCAGTCCTTCATTTATGCAACTGGTCAACTCTGGAACTGTCTCCCTCTGTCTGTATTCCCTGCTTCCTGTGATCTCCAATCTTTCAAACGCAGTGTGTCCAGGCATCTCGAAATGAATGGATCTTGAATTTGGCTCTCTTTTGTATTGTTTTTACTTTTTCTTGGAAGGAACAGTATGCGGGCCCATGGCCCTTTGTTCCTTCTTCCTTGCATAGAAAAAAAAAAACATGCATAACTGTTCACTCCATCTACCATATTTTTTATATAAATCAGGAACATTACTGGCACCAACACTGAGCCCTGTGGGACACCACTTGTTACTTCTCTCCTTCCAGATGTCCTGTCCTTTATTACTGTCCTCATTTGTCTGTCTCAAAAAGTCTCATCCATTCCAGGAGGTTACCCTTCATTCGTCCTATATGCTCTAATTTCCACATTAGTCACTTATGGGGTACCTTGTCAAAGGCCTTCTCCAAATCTAAATACACACAATCCACCCAACCGTCTCTCTCCTGTAGCACATCAATCGCTCTTGAGTAAAAGCTCAGCAAGTTGGACACACATGACCTTCCACTTCTGAATCCAATTTGACTTTCAGTCAAAATATTCATCTCTTCCAGATATTTTATCCACCCATCTTTCAGAATCTTCTCGCACAATTTTGCAACCATGCTGGTTAGGGACACTGGTCTATAGTTCAGGGGTTCTTCCTTGTTTCCTCCCTTGTAAATTGGTACCACGTATGCTCTCTTCCATTCCCGAGGCACTTTCTATTCTTCCATGGAACACACAATTAAACTGTGAATCTTATCCACCATTTGTTCTCTGCATTCCTTCAGTACCCAGTTTGAAATTCCATCAGGTCCTGGGGCTTTCCTTACATCTTGAGTTTCCAGTAATTTGTACACTTCTTGCACTTCCACTTTTTATACCTTTTGTCACTACATTCCTAGTCACTCCCTCCCCCTCCACAAACTCCCCTTTATTAGTAAAAACTGATTGGAAATGTTTGTTCATTATTTCAAGTTGCATTGGCACATTTTATAGACCTCTCCTTCTACTTTCAGTTTGGTGATTCCTTCCTCTTGTTTCAATTTGCCATTAACAAATCTATAAAACAATTTGGGTTCATCCTTACATTTGTTGATTATACCTTTTTCAAAGTTCCTTACTTTCTCTCTTCGATTTCTTGTATATTCATTTCTAGTTCTTTTATATTCTTCCTTTGTTCTGTTATTACCTCTCTTTCTCCATTTGTTCCACGCCATGTCCCTCTCTTTTTTCGCTGTCATACACCTTCTATTAAACCACTCCTTTTTCCTGTTTTCTTTCCCACTTATTCTTGGAACATTTTTTCCCACTCCTGAAATATAGAGGTCTGGAAAGATATCCCACTTCCTCTGAATCTCTCTTGTTTCTCTGAATTTTCTCCAGTCTGCATTTTTAAAATTTTTTCTCAATTCTGTAAAGTTTGCTTTCCCAGTGTTGTATCTTCCCTGCCCATGGAGCTCGTCTCTTGGCACCACATTCCCTATTATCATCTGGAACTCAATGACCACGTGATCACTTTTTCGTACAGGACACAGATATTTCAAGGATTCAATTACGTCAGGTTCTTTGGTTAGCAGTAAATCTAATCTTGCTATGTGTCATCACTTCGGAATCGTGTCTCTTCTTTGGTCCATTGCGTCATTACATTATTCGTTACAATGTTTAACAGTGTAGTGCCCCACGAATCTTCGCCGCCTCCTGAGTCCCATTCCTCCCAGTTCACCTCTTTACAATTAAAATCACCCATTAGAATTATATTGTTGCTTTTCTCAATCACTTTCTCTAGATAACGAACCATGTCTGACAACATCTCCTGATATTCACCATCAATCCATGCTCTTGTCTTAGGTGGAACATATACTACTGCTATATCTCTCTTACAGTTCTCTTCAGTTTCTAATTTCATGTTTATCACTTTGGCTCTACCCTCTCCCATTTCCACAGAATCTACACTTAAGTTATTCTTCACTGCTATCATCACTCCTCCTCCCATTTTATCTTTTCTGTCTCTTCTCCACAATTTGTATTTGCCATCTCCCATACGGATTTCAATATTCTCCCTTAACTTAGTCTCTACAAAGCACATAACATCAGGTTCATGTACCCTCAAGAAATTGTTGATTCCTAACATTGCTGATATTAATCCATCATCATTAGTGTACGCCACTTTCAAACTTTTTTCATTATTACTTATACCGTCTTTTCTCCTCCTCTCCGTCGGTACCACGTCCTCAATTTCTGGTCCATAACTCTCCAATAAAACACTGTCTTCTCCTCCATTCTCTGTTCGTTTTTTGCCGTGGCTTCCTTTACTAACTCCTTAATTTTAGCTCTTTCTTCCTCATTTGCATCTCTCCTTGGCCAAACATTTTCGAACCCCTCTTTGTCTGCTAATTTCCATGTCCTATTCATGATTTCATTTACTATTACCTGGGACTTGAACTTCACCTTCAATAGCCTTGTCCCTCCTTCCTCGTACTTACCTAACTTAAACACTTCTTCAGTCTTTTCTTGGGCTTCGTTGTTACCCTCTGTGACTACTGATATTATTTCTTTAACTTTACTCAATTCTTCTTTTTCTCTTTCAGATCTTATTGTCATATGCTTTTCTTTTACTCCTAAAATTATTACACATTTTTTCTTATCTGCTACATCACTGACTAAAGATTCTCTACTTTTCAGTACCCTAACCACTTCCTTCTCCACCTTTTCCTTGCTTTGTTGTTCTATAATCTCTTTCAAATTTACATTCCTGTCCTCTTGAATTTTCTTCCACCCCTTATGTTGCTCCTTGATTTCCTTAATATGTTCGTCTTGCATCCTTGATTTTGAATCATACTCATTCAGTTTACTTTTCATTCTGTCTCTTTCTTCATCCAACCTCCTGTTTTCCCTCTTGAGCTGTTTTATTTCATTTGTGGCAGATTCATTACTCACTTTTAATTCCATGACTTCTCTTTCTTTTTCCGCACTGCGTCTGGAAGCTTTTTCCAGCTTGTTCTGTAAAACTTTGATATATCTTTCTCTCTCCCGTTCTGAGGTCCGCTCCTGCAGCTCACTAATTACTACCCATACCTTTTTTTAATTCCTGGACATTCCTCTCTGCCATTTTTTCTACTTCTGCTACTCTTGTTTGATTCAGTTTTGTACTTCCATTTTCCGTATCTTCGTCGGAGAAGTCTCGAATTCCCCTTTGCCAGATGTAAACAAACCGCCGTCGCTTTCCGCCATGATACAACCATATGGAAACTTTTCTATTCCACTGTATCTTGTTCTCTTTATCCCGAAACCTGCATTTTTTTTTTTTTTTTTTTTTTTTTTTTTACTAATGTCCGACTGGACCACCGCTCATGCAGTCATTCACATAATCGCAATAGGCTGGTCTCCTTTCACCGCTGATTCAGCGATTATTTCCCTGTGATCCAGGAAGACGTCTGCCTCCGTTGACGACCTGTGTGTGTGTGTGTGTGTGTGTGTGTGTGTGTGTGTGTGTGTGTGTGT
>JAGKTI010002791.1:46067-63153 GCA_018397915.1 Birgus latro
CGTATTAAATCATCCCAAAATCTATCCTTCTCTGCGTCATCCAATCCTACCTGCGGAGCATATGCTGATATGACTGAAACCATCACCCGTCCGATCAAAATTTTCACTACTATTATCCTATCACTTACTCTCATGACATTCATAACATACTCCACCCATTTCTCCGCAACCAACACACCCACACCCCCATATCCGTCAGTTCCCCCCTGCCAAAACAACTTATAGTAGCAATCCTTCCCAGCAATCTTTCTGGCTGATCCACCCCTGTACCGGACTTCCTGCAGACATGCCACATCCACCCACCTCCTACTAAATGCCTCAACAACTTCCCCTGCTCTTCCTCTCAAACTTCCCACATTCCACGAACCCACCCTAAACCCCCTGGGTGATTTGCTGTCGTCAGGCTTGCTTTGGTGCTTGTTTTTGTTCATAGTCATAGTCGGTAAGATAAAGGGGGGTAAACATTCCAAAGGCCCGACCCATTGCACAGACCCAGGTCCAGGCAATGGATCTGGGACCCCTAGCCCACCAGCTTACTAGTGGCTGTGGTAGTGGCCTCGGGGCACCCTGCCAGGACACCTGCAGGGACACCCTCCAAGCGCGGCTTGGCACTGCAACTGCCCCGCCATTATACACCCACTGATAGGGCAGCCTCCTGGGGCGCTACTCCCAGGTTCGGGCCCCTCTCTAATGAGCGGAAGTGGCAGCCTGGGAACCGCAATGCCCTGTACCCTCTAGCACAGGTTCGAGCCCCATCTCGCCCCGGACCCATGATCTGTGCCGGCGGAACCCCAGTCAAGCCTCCCCCCAAAGTCCGCCACTAGGTAGCGGGGGCAAAGTTTTCTGGCCGCATGCCCTTGCTGGCGTCAACCCCTGTAACGTAGTGGGATACGTTGTGTAATATGTAAAGCGCATGTGGTGTAGTGCATAGGATAGTTAGAGGAAATGTTTGGGAGAGTATGCTGGTCTACTCCCCATGTTACTGTCACACTGAAAAGGTCAGCAAAGGGGGATGGTTAGGTAGCTAGTGAAACAGGAGCTCCAGCTCTCCCTATCGTCAGCATTCCCATTCCACCAGTATTCCCCTAAGTACCTAACCTAAGTACTCAACCAAACCAAGCCTAACCTAACCTAACCCAGTCTAACCATAACCAAGCCTAATATAACCTAACCTACAAAATGGTAACTTAACCAAACATGTTGAAATATCATAAACTAAGCTGCACTAGGTTAGGATTATTTTTTTGTATTAAATTATATATAACTTTCCACCAAATTATTCATTCAAAGTGAAAATGCATGAACACAGAGAATGAAAGTAATGCGAGTGTAAGTGGCTGGGGAATGGGTGGGAGACGGAATGATGTGACAAGAGAGGAAGAAATCAGTAGGAAGGAAGTGGTGGAAGCAATGAAGAAAGTTAAAATGGGGAAAGCCCCAGGAATTGATGGCATGTGCTGTCAAGTGCTAAAGCATGAAGGAGAGACAGTAGTAAAATGGATGTGGAAGACATTCAGATTGGCCTCAGAGAAAGGCAGAGTTCAGGAAGATTGGAAGTCAGGTATAAATATTCCCCTGTATGAAGGAAAAGGGGAAAAAGAAGTACGTGGTAATCATAGCGGCATTTGTCTTCTTAGTGTAATAAGAAAAGTAAATGGCAGGATACTTATTGATAGAGTTAGGGAAATAACAGAGGAATTAGTTGGAAAAGAACAAGGAGGTTTCAGGAAGGGAAAAGGTTGTGTAGATCAGATATTCATTCTTAAATCTTTAATGGAAAAGTTTCTAGAGAAGGGAAAGAAGTTGTGAAAAGAAGCAGGAGTAGACTGTAGTACCAGTCGAACAGGGTAGTACTCCCAAGGTGGACAGAAGGCTAATGACAGGGATAGCTGGAGCTCCCGTTTCATCAACCCTCGGGACTAGTTCCAGACCATCCCCCTTAGCTGAAATTTTTCAGTGTCTCAGTAATACAGACAGAAGACCAGCATGCTCTCCAATACAAGTTTCTTTAACTATCAACATCAAACTACATGCATATTACACACTACACTTCCTTTTCAAAATTAAAAAAGAAAAATGGCGTCTAATAACCCAAGTCTCGGAATCCCTGGGGGGGGGAGGGGGGACAATAAATGCCCCCACCATCCGCCCCTCTCCCGGTGACGACTCAAAGAAATGCCTAGAACCACTGTCTGACTCACTTCTTCTTTATTTCTGCAACATTCGTGGCCTTTCTCCAAATTTTACCTCCATTGAGCACCACCACCACTCCTCTAAACCTCACCATCAGCTGTCTGAGGCAACTGACAGCAAACCCTCTTCTGTATCCTCCTACTTTCTCTATACTCGTTTCAAAGCCAAAGATGGTTGTTGTGTATATGTATGCAATGATTTATCTTGCTCTCATGTTCCTCAACTTGAGTCTCTGAATTCTCTACTCTCTTTCTTCGGCTTTCCTGTCACTATCTATCTATCTATCTATTGCCAGATGCCATAATCCTGAAAGGGGTGGCCATCTGACTTTGAGTTATTTGTTTGAAAGGGAGGGGCACTAACCCTTCACCAACCATTTGTTGACACGTAGGGAGCACGTATGGTTTGGTTATACTGTTACCACCCAGCGTTGTAAATGGTTTCTTGGCTTACACATCCTGTGTCTCAAGAGTTTTCGAGTCAATTCTTAACAGAAAAATCTTAAAGCATCTTTCCTGTCACAACCTTCTTTCTGATCGTCAGTATGGGTTCTGTCAGGGACGCTCCACTGGTGATCTTCTCACCTACCTTTTAGACTCCTGGTCATCCTCCTTTTGGGACTTTGGCAAAAGCTTTGCCACTGCATTTGATCTCTCAAAAACTTTCAATCAAGTCTGGCATAAGTCTTTAATTTCCAAACTGCCCTCTTACGGTTTCTATCCTTCAATCTGTGCCTTCATCTATAGCTTCCCTTCTGGTCGTTCTAAAGCTGCTGTTGTAGACGGCCTCCGTTCTTCTCCTAGATCTATCAACAATGGTGTTCCACAGGGCTCTGTCCTATCACCAACTCTCTTTCTTTTATTCATCAATGACCTAAGCTGTACATATAACCCTATCTACTCATACGCAGATGATTCCACCCTACGCCTTTCCAATCAGTTCTCGCAATGTCCATCTCAGCAGTTACTTCAACAAACAAGGGATGACGCTATGGCACACCTGGTGTCTGACTTGGCTCGTATCTCAGACTGAGGTAAAAATAATCTTGTTGGTTTTAATGAATCAAAAACTCAGATCTTATACCTATCAACCTGAAAAAATCATCCACAGGAGTACCCACAAATGGGTAATAATAACCAGCTCAATCCTGGATCATTCTTAAACATACTTGGGATTTCATTCTCTCAGGACTTATATTGGAAAGATCATAGCAGATCTCTTGTAAAATCTGCTTCCAAGAGATTAGGTGTGCTAAGCCGATTCCGTACCTTCATTACCCCTGCACAGCTGTTGACTTTATATACAGGTTTTATTTGCCCCTGTGCAGAGCACAACTCTCATGTGTGAGGAGGCTCCCCACCTAAAGGCCTTCTCAATAGGGTGGAGTCAAAGGCTTTTCAACTCATCAACTCTCCTTCTCTTACTGGCTCCCTTCAACCTCTGTCTCTTCACCGCACTGTTTCATCTTTATCTCTTTTCTGTCGCTAGTTTAACCACTTAACCGCGGGTCGTCACTCTCGTGACGGTTGGTGGTACTGGATCAAACCTCTTGGGAAATAATTGAATAGTGTTTCTAGTGATAACATCAGGCATTACTATTCATATTACGGGCTGTCGGGAAGTGTAAATTGGAGACTTCGTTACCCAACATCAGAAGTCTCCACAAGTCATACGGTAGTCAACAAGTGCTAAAAAAAACATCCCATGAGAAAGCTGAAGGTATGTGCCATATGCATATGTAATTATAATACTCTTGGACAAAAAACTGATTTTTGGCAAATATTTTTAAAAAGTGAGTCGGAGTGTGAATTACCCCCGCGGTACAGGCAGGAACCGCCTCCATCGACCCCGCGGTTAAGGGGTTAATGGTCACTGCTCCTATGAACACTCTGCTTTCATCCCTCCACCTCTACGACGGGCATGCAGCACCCGTCTAGCAACAAACTCTCATCCCTTCTCTGTCCAACTCTCTACTGCAAGAGTTAACTGTTACTCCCAGTCCTTCATTTATGCAATGTGTCAACTCTGGAACTGTCTCCCTCTGTCTGTATTTCCTACTTCCTATGATCTCCAGTCTTTCAAACGCAGTGTGTCCAGCCATCTGAAAATGAATGGATCTTGAATTTGGCTCTCTTTCGTATTGTTTGGACATGTGAAGAGAATGAAGAATGAAAGACTGACTAAGAGGGTGTATGTAGGTGAAGTGGAGGGAGGGAGAGGGAGGGGGAGACTGAGGATGAGGTGGAGGGATGGAGTTGAGAGGTATACGAGGGAGGGGGGGAGTGAGGGCAGCCAAATGGTGGGTGACAGAGCGAATTGGAGGCATTTTGTCTGCGGCCACCCTTTGCGTGATTACGGCGTCGTGCTATAGATAGATAGACAGATTCGTATTGTGTTTTTGTTTTTTTCTTGGAAGGAATGGTTTGCAGGCTCCTGGCCTTTGGTTCCTTCTTCCTTGCAATAAGAGGAGGGGGGGGAAGCAGCCTTCATGGATTTGGACAGGGTGGGACAAGGGTTGTGGAAAGTATTAATAATATATGGTGTAGATGAGAAGTTGCTGAATACCATGAAAAGCATGTATGAGGGTGCTAAGGAGGCAGTGCGTGTGGATGGTTAACTGAGCGAATTTCTCTATTTGAAGGTTGGATTGAAACAGGAATGTGTCATGTCTCAATGGCTGCTCAATCTGTATATGGATGGGATTATAAGATACAAGGTAGGGAAATGGATGTTGGAGCAGCCCCTTGTACTGTTGTTTGCAGATGATACTGTGTCGTTAAGAGAAGAAGAAAGGGAGCTGCAAGGCTTGGTGGATGGATTTGGGAGAGTGTGTAAGAAATGGAATCTAAATGTGGATGTAGGGAAGAGTAAAGTTATGGCCTTCGAGAGACGTGAAGTCAGTGAATGTAAGGTGAGTTTGGATGAGGAAATGGAAAATGTGAGTGCATTTAACCCCTTAAGGCCTAATCGCATCAACTGATGCAATCTGAGTTTTATGCCAAAATGCCTAATCGCATCAATGGAGCGGGGCCTGTAAAAAACTACAGAGCACTTCCTCCGCCCTGATTATAATGTATATGGCTTCAGGCCAACAAGAACTCACTCCTGAGGTGGCATGAGGGGGGATCGGACCAACTCGGGCAGTGGGGGGGGGCATCCCCCCTCTGGGCTGCCTCCGTGCCACCCTCTACTCCACTCCCTCACTCCCTTCTTGATCCCCATCACTCTACCACCCCTCTATGCACCTACATCTCTGCTCCCACCACCACCACCTGTGTTCCTTCCCACCCACTCTCGGTCCTCCTCCCACCCTGCTAGCCTTGTGTCCCCCTCCAACCCCACCCCATCCCTCCCTCCTTGACCCTGACTACCCTTCCAACCCCCTACAGACTTCCGAGAGGTATCAGGCCTGATGTACATACCTGTTAGGTATTATTTCTACCGCTTCCCTAATTTACATACACCGTAATTACACCTCACTCTGTTAATTTCTCAAGTCGTACCTGCCAGTTTCTGTACATACATAGTTGGTGAATGATAAATAAATGTAATGATAAGTTAGGACAGCAAAAGGAAAAATCGGAAGCAAATTACTGCTTTCTTCTTTTTCCCTTTCATATGCATGCACCTAAAGCATCAATCAACCTTATTTTGATGTCTTGATGGTTATAAACATTTATATATGTCTGTGTTAGTTTTTGAATGACCATGAGGCCTTGTAGGGCTACTCCCCAAACCTGTTTTATCTCCCCACACCTTCCTACACACCTGTTTTCATGGTTGGTATGACAAATCCCATTGAAATGGAGGGTTTCCAAAAGAGAATTTGGTTGTTGTCAAAATTTTTAGCACGAAGTACCACCAAGGCCTTGGAGACTAACCTCCCACACTAGTTATCTCCCCACACCTACATACACACCTGTTTTCATGGAAGATGTTACAGAACACAATGAAGTGCTTTCTTTTCATGTGAAAGGCTGGTTATTTCCAACCCCCGTACCTATTGGCCTACTCTCCACAACCTACTTTATCTCCCCCCAGCCTACTAATCTCCCCACACATACATACACCTGTTTTCATGGTTGGTGTGACAAAACACTTTGACATGACATGTTTCAATAAGAAAAATAGGTAGTTATCAAAATTTTCATGTTTTTGATTGTTTATGAGGGGTGACTATTATAAACTTTTTTGAATTTTGATGCGTGATTGTGCAGCAACCATTAGACCTATGGGGGTGCAGATTGTGTTGTCAGGTGTGTAAATTCTTCCTCTTTAGCCAGAACATGATTGATTTGCCCTTGGTGAAAGTCGCCAAAACACCCTCGAATTGCAGTTGTGGGAGGTACCTGCCTGAAATAAATGCGGTCTTAAGGGGTTAAGTACTTGAACAGTGTGATGAGTAAGGATGGAAGTTTAGAGGATGAAGTGCATGAAAGGGTACAACAAGGAAGAAAGGTTGCTGGTTCTCTGAAAGCAGTGGTAAGAAACAGGGAAGTGAGCATGGAAGTGAAAAAGTTATTACAGTAAATCTTCATTTTTCACAGACTGGATGTTCCCCCAAAACCACGCAAACCGTGAAACATTGAAGTATAAAGTTAAGAAAAATAGACGAGCGTTCCCGTCGGACTTGTACCTACCTTATCAGATAGTACTGTAATACCAAACAGGCCCTACCCAAAATTAAATGAAGAGTTTTTACTAGTGCTAAAACTGCATAACACAATAAACATGCACCTGAAAAGACATTAAAACTGTTATAAAGGCCTATGAAAGGCCAAACCCTCAAACACAGCCCGCATGGTTTGCTTTGATCACGTGATTTGCTGTACTGCTTTTCCAGAGTACTGAATTTGTAAGTTATTTACATTACTGTTCTGCTAAGTTTATGTGCAAGTTAAAGTACTATCAAATAATGTTAAAGCATGAAATAAGGTCTTATAACCAGTTTATCTGATAGGCATCAGAATATTGCCTCGGACCAGGACTGACCAAAAGTTGACGAAAAAGGAATGGACAAAGGACGAAGTAAAGATTGCGACTTGGAATGTAAGGGGTATGTATGATGAGGTGAAAGAGAGAGAGATTGTACAGGTGCTTGAGAGTGCGAAAGTGGATATATGTGGAATAACTGAAACTAAATGGCGAGGTGAGAGTGTGAGAGAATGGGAATATGGATGGGGTATATGCGCAGGAGTGGGTGAGAATGAGAGGGCGAAGGAGGGAGTGTGTATTGTTGTGAGCAACAGGTGGAAGGAGAATGTAAGAGAGTATGGATCATTTGGGTCAAGGATTGTGTGGGTAAGAGTGAAAGTTGGACTACAAATGTGGGCAATTGTGTGTGTGTATGCGCCAACGCAAGATCGTGTAAGTAGAGTGAGAGAAGAGTTTTGGACAAATGTGGAAGCCTGCTTGGAAAAGTTTGAAAGGAATGAGAGAGTGTTTCTGCTTGGAGATATGAATGGAAAAGTAGGTACTGAGAAGGTGGATGGAGTGGTTGGTGAGTGGGGTGTGCCTGCAGAGATGGATGAGAATGGCAGTGCTTTAGTGGACATTTGTGCCGAGAGGGGGTTGGTGGTAGCTAATACCCTCTTCAGGCACAAAGTGATTCATAGCTATACATGGCGAGTGGTGAGAAGAGAGGACGGTGGAATGAATGAACGGAAGGCAATGATTGACTATGTGTGTGTGTGTGTGGATGAAAGGATGAGAAGATGTGTAATGGATGCAATAGTATATAGAGGTTGGGGGAGTGGACTTTCTGACCACCACTTGGTGGTGGCCAGAATCAGAATCTAAACAAGATGGAGGAAGAGAAGAAGGGAAGGACAGGAGGAAGTACTTGTTACAAGGAGGGTAGAAAAGTTACAAGAGGATGGAATAAATGCTGAATATAAAAGGGAAGTGGAGGAGCAATAGGGTAAATATAGATTGGAGCACATGGGGGACGTGGAAGGTGTGTGCAAGGTATTCACAGAAGAAATCTGTGCAGCATGTGAGGTGGTGTGTGGGGTGAAGAGAAGACGAAAGGGGGTTCAGGGAACAGCATGGTGGACTGAAGAGGTGAGAGAGGCTGTGGCACAAAAAAAGAAAGCATATAATGAGTGGATGAGGAACAGGGGCAACGAAGAAGCTGAGAGACGGAACAGAGAGTTATATGTGGTGAGGAGGAGAGAGGTGAAAAGATTAGTAAGAGAGAAAAGATTAGTAAGAGAGAGTAACAAGAGAGTGGATGAGGAATCTGGAAGGAATTTGAGTGTAAAGTGGAGGGAATGTAAGAAAATGTTCTGGAAGGAGGTAAAGAGAGCTAGACAGGGTGCCAACGAAGTCAGTGGGGGTGTGAAAGATGAAAATGGTAGATGACTAGTGGAGAAGGGAGAAAAAGTAAACAGATGGAGAGAACACTTTAATGAACTGTTGAACATAAAGAATGAAAGAAATGCAAGTATAAGTGGCTGAGGAATGGCAGGGAGAAGGAGAGTTGTGAGAAGAGAGGAAGAAATCACCAGGATGGAAGTGGTGGAAGCAATGAAGAAAGTTAAAATGGGGAAATCCCCAGGAATTGATGGAGTGTGTAGTGAAATGCTGAAGCATGGGGGAGAGACAGTAACAGAATGGATGTGGAAGGTGTGCAGATTGGCTTAGGAGGAGGGTAGAGTCCCGGAGGATTGGAAGTCAGGTATAATTATTCCTCTGTACAAAGGAAAAGGGGAAAAAGCAGTGTGTGGGAATTATAGGGGCATTTGCCTTCTCAGTGTAATAGGAAAAGTATATGGTAGGATACTTATTGACAGAGTTAGGGAAATTACTGAGGAATTAGTTGGAGAAGAACAAGGAGGTTTTAGGAAGGGAAGAGGTTCTGTAGACCAGATATTCATTCTTAGATCCTTAGTGGAAAAGTTTCTAGAGAAGGGCAAGAAGTTGTATGCAGCCTTCATGGATCTGGAGAAAGCATATGACAGGGTGGATAGACAAGGTTTGTGGAAGGTATTAAGAATATATGGAGTGGATGGGAAGTTGTTGAAGGCAGTGAAGAGTATGTATGAGGGTGCTAAGGCTGCAGTGCATGTGGATGGCAAACTGAGTGAATCTTTCCATTTGAAGGTTGGTTTGAAACAAGGATGTATCATGTCTCCATGGTTGTTCAATCTGTATATGGATGGGGTTATAAAAGAGATACAAGGTCGGGCAGTGGATGTTGGAGCGGCACTAGTGAGAAAGGGCAGTGTTTGGAAATTCCCTGTACTGTTGTTTGCAGATGATACTGTGTTGTTGACCGAAGACGAAGGGGAGCTGCAAGGCTTGGTAGATGAGTTTGGGAGAGTGTGTAAGAAACGGAATGTAAAGGTGAATGTAGGGAAGAGTAAAGTGATGATCTTTGAGAGAAGTGAAGCCAGTGAATGTACCGTGAGATTGGATGGGAAGGATATGGAGAATGTGAGTGAATTTAAGTACTTGGGCAGTGTGATGAGTAAGGATGGAAGTCTGGAGGGTGAAGTGCTCGAAACGGTGCAGCAGGGAAGGAAGGTTGCTGGTTCGTTGAAAGCAGTGATAAGAAACAGGGAGGTGAGCATGGAAGTGAAAAAGTTGTTACATGACAGTATTGTGATACCAACTCTGACATATGGAAGTGAAGCTTGGATCCTGTTGGAAGGACAGAAGTCAAGAGTGAGAGCAGTGGAAATAAGTTATTTGAGAGGAGCATGTGGAGTCACATGGAGAGACAGACTAACAAATGAGGAAGTGAAGGAGCGTTGTGGTGTGGTTGAGGACGTGATGGGAAGCGTTAGGAGAAGCACGTTAAGGTGGTTTGGGCATGTGGAGAGGATGGAGAGTGAAAGACTGACGAGGAGAGTGTATGTGAGTGAGGTGGAGGGGGCGAGAGGGAGGGGGAGGCTGAGGATGAGATGGAGGGATGGAGTGGAGAGGTATATGAGAGAGGGGGGTGTGAGTTGTGAGCATGGCAGTGAAATGGCAGGGGACAGAGTGACATGGAGGCGATTTGTTTGTGGCCACCCCGTGCCAGATTAAGGCGTCTGGCAATAAATAGATAGATAGATTATTTGTTCGTTAGCAGACACAGATCAACTGACCAACCAAAACATTCAAGATGGAGAAGGCTGCCTGGTCAAGCATTGATTGAAGAAATTTATTTGATAAAGTTTGTATGTTCAAGTGTCAACGAAACTCCCATTTAACCCATTACAGTAATAACCATTCTTATATACGTGACCATGATGATGATGGGAGGTATAATACTTCGTCTTAACTTAGAGTTGGATGTTTCATCAATAACATATTCATAGCGGTTTTACTAACAAAACTATAACCTAGTCACTATACCCAAAGAATCTTTACTGTTTCATTACTTAACACAATGAATTTGGTGAAGTTCAACCTCCCCATAAGAGAGAAAAAGTCCACAGTTTGAGAAGTTGTAATACAGAGTTGGAGTGATCGCCAGCGTCTTTGTTTGCAAACAGGGGAGTGCACCGACCAGCGTCGTCTACCGGGTGTCGGCTGCCGGCTGGGAGCGTTGAAGTTCGGGGAAAATGACGAACTGTGAGACAAACTGGATACTTTTTTTTTGCGAGAAAAACAAAGCATCGAAGTAAAATGCGTCAAAAAATTAGGATTTACTGTACGTAACAGAATTGTGATACCAACTCTAACAAAGTGAAGCTTAGACCTTGCTGGAGGGACAGCAGTCAAGAGTGAGAGCAGTGGAAATTAGTTACTTGAGAGGAGCATGTGGAGTCACATGGAGAAACAGACTGACAAATGAGGAAGTGAGGGAGTGTTGTGGTGTGGATGTGGATGTGATGGGAAGCGTTAGGAGAAACACACTGAGGTGGTCTGGCCATGTGGAGAGGATGGAGAGTGAGAGACTGACAAGGAGATTGTATATGAGCGAGGTGGAGGGGGAAGAGGGAGGGGGAGGCCAAGGATGAGATGGAAGGATGGAGTGGAAAGGTATATGAGAGATGGGGGTGTGAGCTGGGAGCAGGGCAGTGAAATGGCAGGGGACAGGGCAACGTGGAGGCAATTTTTTTGTGGCAACCCCTTACGGGATTAAGGCGTCTGGCAATAGACAGATTGATAGAAAATGCATGAACGTACAAATCTTTCATCACCACCTTACATTCGATGGTAAATGCTATTCTCTGTTTACATTTTACCAATGGGTCTGGTAAGGCACAATGGCTCCACCATCGATGTTTGTGCACAACTATCCCACAGAATGCTTAATTTACTGTGTATTTATGATAATACACACTCATCTAAGTTGCATAATGGACATTTTATTAATAGTTAGTAGACCACTGAGTGACTGCTCCTGACTTGCTGGCCTTTGTACCAGTCATTTCAGGCTGTAGGCCTATTCTAAAACATGACCCCCCCCTTTATTTTTATTATTATTTTTTTTTTAAGCAAAACTTTGGGATATAAAGTGCACATTATATGGCACGAAATACAGATTGGGTTCTTATAAAAATTTAGGATAATTTTGGATAACTCGGCACTGAAAATGGTAATTTTGTGCCAAATATAGCATTCTTCGATGGCAACTGTCTGTCTGTGGCACCCCACAAGATAGCGTCCATCTCTCTGATACCATTTGGGATTGTAAACATAGTTTACCACCATACTAATAATCAGGAAAATATGGGAAACAAAGAATAAAAAGTGAACTAGTAATCATGCTGCTGCTTAACCCGTGGAGTGCGACATACCTGATGCGGGGATGTCTCGTAAGGCTGCAACATACCTCTTAGAGCGAGTTTTTCAACAATGCACCAGAAAGGTTCTAGAAGGATTAGCAAGACAAAATTTATGGGGCATTAGGATAACTGGTAGCTCTCATTCCCACCCCCTATCTTGAGCCCAGTTGTTCAATATTATCACTCCAGGAAAGGCAGTCAAAGGTTAAAATTGTTTGGAATAACATGAAATCAAATGTACAGTCAATGGGAGGTAATGGAACAGAAGTAGGGTGGGGGTTTTCATTCACTCGGGATTTATCTTGAAAAGAACATATTACATCTCTTGTGAAATCTGCTTCCAAGAGATTAGGTGTGCTAAGCTGACTCCGAACCTTCTTTACCCCTGCACAGTTGTTGACTTTATACACAGATTTTTTTCGCCCCTGTTTAGAGTACAACTCTCATGTGTGGGGAGACTCCCCACATACTTGTACAGCTCTTCTCAGTAGGGTGGAGTCAAAGGCTTTTCGTCTCGTTAACTCTCCTTCTCTTACTGGCTCCCATCAACTTCTGTCTCTTCGCCGCACTGTTGCATCTTTATCTCTCTTCTATCGTTACTTTAATGGCCACTGTTCCTCTGCACTGTCTGCCTGCATCCCTCCACCCCTACGACGGGCACGTGGCACCCATCTGGCAACAACATCTCATCCCTTTTCTGTCCAACTCTTTAATGCAAGAGTCAACCGATACTCCCAGTCCTTCATTTATGCAACTGGTCAACTCTGGAACTGTCTTCCTCTGTCTGTATTTCCTTCTTCCTATGATCTCCAGTCTTTCAAACGCAGTGCGTCCAGGAATCTCGAAATGAACGGATCTTGAATTTTGCTCTCTTTTGTATTGTTTTTATTTTTTTCTTGGAAGGAACAGTTTGCGGGCCCACGACCTTTGGTTCCTTCTTCCTTGCATTAAAAAAAAAAAATAATAATAATGTTTGCAACAGTAACGCCCTAAGCTCATATTGCAATGTGCAGAGTGAGATGGCAACCTACCTGGCGAGCGGGGAGACTGACAAAAGCCTGTTTACAGCCTGTCTCGTCTGCCCCAGTACGCATTACTCTCTCTCTCTCTCTCTCAAAGCATAGTTTTCAAGGGCCTGCCAGAAATGCAATTTCTAACAATTATTTCCCCTAAACTATGCCAATTTCAATACACAAATTCCGTGGGTAACTGTATGATGCAATTTCCTAGCCACTGATATACATTTCACAGAAATCTGTAAGAGTGATCATAACTGTCATTTTGCCACACCAAAGGGAAAGTCTCCGCAACCCTTTGCCGGAGCCCACAGGTTACAGTAAACTGTACATTTACGTCAATAAGTCTACCCTTAGATGCAAGACTAATGTCTGGTCAAGGGTTTGATAGAGAGTACATGTACCCAGAAAGATTAAATATTCTCCCTTACTGTGCCCTTGTCATAACTTTCTCTTAACCCAACCATGTCAATGTGTTTCTGGTACTTAACAGTATGTATTTATTTACTGGGTCAAAATTGTTGTAAATAGCAAATTTCCTTTTGAACTTGAGGCGCCCAGTGCCAAATCTGATAAATCCCATCAATCCTGTTCTCACACACCATGTTCAGTAAAAACTGTGCACGATAACCAAGGGATCAGTATACAGCAGGTTAATCTTCATGCTGGCAAATAGCCTACTATTATAGAAAAAAATAGATGTTACAAATCATATTTATACAGAAGAAACTCAACATGACAGATCCCAGTAAAGCAGATACCGTATTTACCAGCACCCCGAAGCCCACCAAACTTTCGTTAGCAATAATGAACAATGTCAGTTAAACGGGGTGCAGTGGGTTAGAATCCATGTGTTTCCTACCCTTTTTACTCCAACCTGCCCTGAAATTGCCCAGTTTCCACTGTGACTGTTAAGATGTAATAACAGACTATAGCAATACTGTACAATACTGAGACTCAGCTGTCTGAGGCAACTGACAGCAAACCCTTTTCTGTATCCTCCTACTTTCTCTATTCTCATTTCAAAGCCAAAGGTGGCTGTTGCATATATGTACGCAACAATCTATCTTTCTTTCGAGTTCCTGAAATGATTCTTCTGAATTCTCTACTCTCTGGCTTCGGCTTTCCTGTCATTCTCTGACTAAATATATCTGTGCTGTTTACTTATCTCCTAATTCCACTGACTATCAAAAATTCTTTGACTATCTTATTTCTATGATGGAACACATTCTATCCATTTCTCCTTTCTCTGAAATCTCCATTCTTGCAGATTTCAATATTCACCACCACCTTTGGCTCTCCTCTCCTTTCACTGATCCACCTGGTGAACAAGCCTACATCTTTTCTATCCTTAATGACCTAGAGCAGCTTGTACAGCACCCTACTCGTATCCCTAACCGCCTAAGAAAGACTTCCAACATACTTGACCTTTTCCTAACAACTAATCCTTCTGCTTACACTGTTCATCTTTTCTCTCTGTTGGTCTCCTCCAATCATAACCTTATTACTTTAACCTGTCCTATCGCTACAGTACGGCCTGTGGACCCTGCAAAGAAATGCCGCATGTGGCACTTTGGAGATTGCAGATTGGGAGGCCCTCAGGCAGTACTTCTTTGATTTTCCTTGGAATGATTATTGCTTCCATGGCCGGGAGCCATCTGAGTGTGCCTTGCGCATTACGGAGGTTATTCTCTCGAGCATGGAAGCATACATTCCTTTCTCATATCCTCTGACTAATGCAAGAAAGCCTTGGTTTAATCACGCTTGTTCTAATGCTGTCCGCAACAAGGAGAGGGCCTATAAGAGGTACCGGAGCCAACCCACCCCTGAATCACATCTTTTATATATTTCTGGCTGGAATCGTGCTAAGCCTGTTCTTCGCTCTGCTAAAAATAATTTCATCCGTGCTAAATGTTCTCAACTCTCCAACTCGAACTCTTCTCGCTCCTTCTGCCACCTTGCCAAAAACCTTTCTAACAACTATACCTCATCATCCTTTCCTCCTCTTTTCTACTCTGATGGCTCTGTAGCTATTTCTTCTACTGATAAAGCAGATCTCTTTGCTCAGACTTTCTCCTCCAATTCTACCTTAGACAATTCCGGTGCTATTCCTCCATCACTTCCCCCCTCTGACTTCCTCTTGACTGACATTAAAATTTCTTCAGCTGATGTATTTTCTGCCATCACTGACCTCAATACTAACAAGGCATATGGGCCTGATGGAGTCCCTCCTGTTGTCCTCAAAAACTGTTTCTGTGCTTACACCCTGCCTAGGTAAACTCTTTCCCCTTTGTCTATCAACTTGTACCTTTCCTTCTTGCTGGAAGTTTGCTCTCATTCAGCCAGTCCCAAAGAAGGGTGACCATTCCCAACCCTCTAACTATCGTCCAATTGCTTTAACACCCTGTGTCTCAAAAGTTTTCGAATCAATCCTTAACAGAAAAATTTTAAAGCACCTTTCCTCTCACAACCTTCTTTGTGATCGTCAGTATGGGTTCCATCAGGGACGCTCCACTGGCGATCTTCTCACATATCTTTCAGAATCCTCGTCATCCTCCTTTCGTGACTTTGGCAAAAGCTTTGCCATTGCACTTGACATCTCAAAGGCTTTCGATCGAGTCTGGCATAAATCTTTGATTTCCAAACTGCCCTCCTACGGTTTCTATCCTTCCATCTGTGCCTTCATCTCTAGCTTCCTTTCTGGTCATTCTATAGCTGCTGTTGTAGACAGCCATTGTTCTTCTACTAGACCTATCAACAGTGGTGTTCCTCAGGGCTCTGTCCTATCACCAACTCTCATCCATTTATTCATCAATGACCTTCTAAGCTGTACATCTAACCCTATCCACTCATATGCTGATTATTCCACCCTTCACCTTTCCATTCGGTTTCCGCAATGTCCATCTCAGCAGTTACTTCAGCAAAAAAGGGATGAGGCTATGGCACACCTAATGTCTGACTTGGCTTGTATCTCTGATTGGGCTAAAAATAATCTTGTTATTTTTAATTCACTAAAAACTCAGTTCTTACACTTATCAACCCGACAAAATCTTCCTCAGGATTACCCACTAATGTTTAATAATGTCCAGTTCTGTCTAGTATCATCCATGAACATGCTTGGGGTTTCATTCTCTCGGGATTTGTCTTTGGAAAGAACATATTACATCTCTTGTGAAATCTGCTTCCAAGAGATTAGGTGTGCTAAGCCGACTCCGAACTTTCTTTACCCCTGCACAGTTGCTGACCTTGTACACGGGTTTTATTCACCCGTGAATGGAGTACAACTTTCATGTGTGGGGAGGGTCCCCACATGAAGCTCTTCTCAATAGGGTGGAGTCAAAAGCTTTTCATCTAATTAACTCTCCTCCTCTTACTGATTCCCTTCAACCTTTGTCTCTTCGCCGCACTGTTGCATCTTTATCTCTCTTCTATCGCTACTTCAACAGTCACTGTTCCCCTGAACTATTTACTTGCATCCCTCCACCTCTACGACGGGCACGTAGTACCCATCTAGCAACAACCTCTCATCCCTTTTCCGTCCAACTCTCTAATGCAAGAGTTAACCGTTACTCCCAGTCCTTCATTTATGCAACTGGTCAACTCTGGAACTGTCTTCCTCTGTCTGTATTTCCTACTTCCTGATCTCCAGTCTTTCAAACGCAGTGTGTCCAGGCATCTTGAAATGAACGGATCTTGAATTTGGCTCTCTTTTGTATTGTTTTGCTTTTTCTTGGAAGGAACAGTATGCAGGCCTGTGGCCTTTGGTTCCTTATTCCTTGCATATACAGTAGGCGCGGAAAGTGTTGACGCCATCATAAAAAAAGAAAACATTGTTGTGGTTAGCAAGGAGAAACAAATAAATTAACACTCACCACTGAATTTAGTATTTACTGGCATTCCCCTTCACCTTTATTATCTTCTTAAGGCGTCTGGGGAGACTGATGGCGTAGTTTTGCAGAACAGACGGACTAAAACTGCTCCATAGCTGCAGCCTCAAGTTTAGGCAAAGATGATGTGTCCATACTACGCAGCTGCCGCTTCACGTGCGCCCATAAATTCTCAATGGGATTGACATCTGGGCTGTTTCCGGGCCAATCTCGAATAAAGGGAACCTCACAGTCTGTTAGCCACTGTTTCACTGACTTTGCAACATGT